>JAFELO010000676.1:236148-267293 GCA_017140195.1 Eumaeus atala | reverse complement strand
ACTAGCAGCCGTAGCACTCACTCTTGTCGAAGTGCGGCGTCCCTCTCAGCGCCTCGTTGCGCGCCACCAGCGCGTGGAGGACGCACACGAAGGCGGCCGGCTCGTTGTTCTCCTCGGCGTAGCTCCGCGCGGCGGCCAGAAACTTCCGTGGAGACAGCTTGAGCCACAGGTCGTCGTGCGGTACTGAGCGCGCCACGGCCAACGCCGACACCGGCTCTCCCCAGCTTAGAAGAACTTCTGTGATCTCCTGAAAGTACAGCCATTTATATATCGTATCTTACAAACCATTTCTGACAATGATTATATTACTTAAATTAGCTATAAATCTATGAATGTCTCCCATCTGCGTGGGAGTAGGGGTTCGGGCCCCCCTTTTTGTACTCGAACCGTGAGACCTCAGTTTTCATTGCCTTGTCTGAGACAAGGAAATGAAAACAAAAACGTTTCATAATTTCTTATATATATATTTCCTCGAAACCGAGTCGTAAAATACATTTATTTGAGGTGGTCAACTCATCAGCGTTGAGACTCAAATAAACGTTGAGAGACTTCCACATAAATGTTTGACTCTCATTTTACTTGTGGAGGTAAAACTTCTTCCGCCCGAAACTCCACAATAATGTACTAAATCTCCGCCAGGTTGATGTGACTGAGAGGTCACTCTGCAGAAAATATTTATTTGGCATTATTTTTCCAAAACCATTCAAAAGCTCGGAGCAAAATTGCGCTACTTCTATCAAGAATCAGTGAGCGTGACGTAGAGATGGCGTGTCGTTCGCCGCTGGTTACTGACCGCAGAGGCGCGCAGGCGGCTCATCATGTCGAGGGCGAGCTGCGCAGCGGCGCGCGTGAGGCGCTGCAGCGACAGCAGCTGGCAGGCGAGCGCGTGCGTGTCGTGTAGACACGAGCGGCGCACGAGCGCGCGTAGCCGTCCGCCCGCGCCGCGCGTCACGAGCGCGCGCACGCTCGCCTCGCCCACGGCGTGCCGAACGGCCAGGTTGTGGCGCGACAGCGAAGCCAGGTACGCGGTCATCACCTGCCGTACGTCAAAAACATTATTAAACTTAGATCCAGTCATTTTCCTTTTTAACAGCAGAGGAAAGTTTAATTGTATGTGTCTTTTTTTCTGCAAATATGTATAAAATCTAATGATAAGTTTATCTCTAAATATCTTCAATCTCAATTCCATCAATCTTAACTGACCTGCACCAGATACTTGTCGTCGAAGTGCGCCTGCAGCACGTGCGCGCACATCTCCTCCTGCGAGATGACGACGGGCAGCGCCGCCGCCAGCTTCAGCGCGTCCACGCTCTGCCCCGCCGTGTTGCGCGCCAGCTCGATGTCCGCCCACTTTCTGAACGAAACGGACGCAAAGCTCAAACAAGAACAGATTACTTAATATTTACACTAAAAGTAATATAGTGAAATAAATGAAGATTTATCATTTCAAACTAAGTCCCAAGCCTGAAGCCAACAAGAACACTCTCCAGAGGCGGATGAGAGAGGTGACTTTATCAGCGTCATAAAATAGGCACAGGCATGTTAGTGCACGACGCCGACCACGCGAGGACCTTCGTCTTGGGAGTTGATAGTCACTGACAGACTGGGACTTCTCCTTTGCCTTATGCGACAAGCGCTACCCCGTACCTATAGACGGCGTTAATCTCGTCGAAGGCCCGGCTGAGCTCCAGCAGGTAAGTGCCGGCGTCGCTTACGAGCTGGTTCATCACGCGGAAGATGGTTTCCTTGCCGCTCGTTCTCCTCAGCAGCACAGCCACTATGTTCGGTATCTCGTCTTTCGGCACCTGTCAGAACATTGTCACTTACATTGTTTGTGTGTGAAATTAAAATGACAAGAGGCCGTGCTATTGATGCATTGCAGGTGAATTGGACCGGCACGAGCGGAGAGGTCAGTAACCTCTAAAGATGGATAAATAAAAACAATTTGCAATCTCAGACAGCATAATTAGAAATAATTATTTTCCCTCATCAGACTGGCACCTTTACTTCGGTTTGGGAGTTTCTGGCGGCCCATTGGCAAGATTGTGGCGCAGAAGGTCAGCGCATCAAAATAACCAATGACTGTACGGATGTTTATGTTCGGTAGTCACCATAGGCTTCGACTGCTAAGATTCTATAAAAACCGTGGCGTAGGTACCTAAGTGTATTCATTTTGTCAATGGCGTTTCTCACAAAAACAACATAACAAAAAAAAAAATATTCATATCTCCCAAACGGTATGTTTGTATATTTTTTAAACGTGGTTTAGAATTATTTAAATTTCCCGCATAACTTACACGGCAAGAATGTGTATGCGATGAATATTGCAAAAAAATATTGCAAATAAGTTGAAATTCGCTGTTTTTGTTGCAGTTCCGCTCGACAAATTGCAATTTTTAATATTATATCCAATTTTTCTATTTTATGTAGACACAGAGCTACGAGACCAACTCAGACCAGTAGGCGCAGAAAAGGCTGATAATTTTACTTAATTATGACTTTTTAACAGGATACGATATTACTGTCGTCATTCCCGTAAATATTAAATGAACATGTCGGTACTCACGGCGTGCGCCAACCCATCCAGCACCAGCTGCAAGCGCCAAAGGCAGCCCCGGCGCGCGTCGATGATGTAGTCCGGTTGGAACACCACCCAGTTGCCGGAATCTGATCACATTAAGAGACTCATGTATTTTTTTGGAACGAAGTTCCTTATCGCGCGTTGCGTGGGAGGCTTGACGGAAAAAGTTATCACGACATGTTTTTTTATAGTGCATGTTTGTTCCTCTCTCTCGTTTTCGTTTCGTCTTTCTATTTTGCTTTGAACAGTGTATTGTCGCGACGATTATTTTTGTTTTGTTAAGTTTGTACAGGCTTTTGTACGTAATAAATAATGAAAAATGTATTACAATCCTTTCACAAACCTCTAATTGACTTTTTTTCTTAGATTTAAACAAAATAACTATACATAATAACTAAGACTTCATATCGGTGTGGTGTAAACGAGGGCTATCAGCTCCGTCGCGATGGCCTGGTACAGCTGCATTTGGTTATGCAAATCTCAATAGCACTTTTTGACTAGACCTTGGGCCCTATATTCATACACAAGATGGAAAATATGAAAAATCACGATAAGTATTTACGAATATGAGTCCAAACGCGGCACCAACACTGCAGAAACAGCTCACAGATCAACAGATATGTATGGTAAAGCCACTGTTAAAAGAAAGCTTGGTACCTCCGCTTTTGGTTCTAACGTTTTCGGGAATTTACACCTTCAAAATTAACCCGTCATCGTCGACAATGAATAGTTAAAGGAGATGGCGAAAGTGCCACCCGAAGCCATATTAGTACAGAAATGTGCAGACATCAATTGTAAATTATGATGGAAAAGCTAGCGGTTAAACAACCGAGAGTCAATTGCCCACTGATGCTTCACGACAACGCCAGACCCCGCACTTGAAGACGGACGGTAGCTGGCACAATAAGACACCTATGAAGGTGAGCAGATATTAAAAAGACATATTTTGATGATTGATCAAATACATAGTAGCACGTTATTTAATTTTTTCCAGTTCAAGTGTATCAGTATAAAACGCTAATTTCATATGTAAGGACATCATATTTCCGAAATAATCAACGATTCCCTTGGGATATATTTAACACGAGCCATTTCCAGCCGTGACTCCTCCATGATGTCGAACAGCTGCGACGTCTGGCTCGACCGACGGACAGCCGGACACAATAAGGCGTATGTACATACACATGGGGCAGGGCTGGTCGTCCACGCTGGCGGGCCGCATGGAGACGCCGTGCACTAGCGGCGAGTGCGCCACCGTGCTGCTCTCCAGCTGCGACTCCTCCATGATGTCGAACAGCTGCGACGTCTGGCTCGACTGGCGGACAGACCGACATGCATCACACAACTTGCATCACCTAATCTTCTGTTAAATTAAAATACTTCTTCTAAGATGGTACTCTCCAATCGTTTGTCGAATTTCAATTTTTTATTTACCTCCGCTCAGTCGCCACGTTTTTTTAAGTCAAGACCAAACTAAGAACACCGGGGAAGCCAAGACCTGCCCAACGATACCCCTATCTTGTAAACCCGTTCAGCGGTTTGAGAGATATATAAACATATATACAACATACGAGCTAGAAACTACAGCAAACCCTCGCGCTCGGGTGAAAAATGTCAAGAAGTGTCTGTGTGATACAAGTTAAGGAAGTAAAATAATTTACTGGAGAGACTGGACACAATGTATACATTTTAGGCATAAAGATATTTCTATTCCATTATATTGTAAGGCTTTTTAAGAGGCTCGGCCGGGGAGGTACCTCTCTCTCTTCTCTATTAAAACATAATATAAAAGTAACCGAGGAATAGGTTTACCGAGAGGCAAAGCCCACAGAATAGCTGCAATGCAATAGTTTTCACAGTTGCGGTGCCAGCATTTGAGACAAGATGAGGTCTTTTCCTGAAAATACCTCTTTTTCTAAGGTTATGGGGCAAACGAGCAGCTGATAGATACCTACCGCTGGTTATGCAGGCGCATTGCCGTCCCTTAAGATGGGAGTAAGCTCTTCTCTTGAAGAACCCCATATCGTATCGGTACGGAAATACCGACGGTGGCAGCGGGTTCCACATCGATGTTGTGCGCGTTAAGAAATTGCGCTTGAAACGCACAGTTGTAGATTTTGGGACATCAAGGTGGTGACGGTGGAACTTAGAGTTCCGCCGTGATGTCCGACAGCAAAAGCCGCTGCTGGTATTAATCAGAACAACTCATCGGAACACTCCGTTGTAGATGCGGTAGAAGATGCAGAGCGAGCCCAACATCTCTTCATAAGGCAAATGACTCAAGCTGGCTGGGGAAAACTTGGGCGTTGACGATTCCAGTCGCACCACGTTAAAGCGGTCAGATGTCATGAGATGGCATTGCGAGGCGCCGCACATACGTAAGAGTCGCGCTCGGTGTGAGGGCTGACCAGGGCTTTATAAAGTTGCAGCCGAGGGGCGAGCAGATTATATAACGATGCCATAAAATAAAAGAAACTTATTTTACACGCTTTGAAGTTTTGCGCACAAAATTTTAAAGGTTAGCTGGTTAGAGTTAGTGCTTACCTGGTGGTGTATGGCCAGAAGATTGTCCAAGACACTGACAGCGAAGCGCCCCACCAGCCCTGTCTTGAGGACGTGTTGAATGCCAGTAGTGCCAATTGGCATTAGCCATACCTACAAATTAAAAAGTGCAATAAAGATCTCGACCATAATCCAAGCAAGTTGCATGTGGTCAATTGTCATAACTCTTAAACTTTTCCCAGTAAATAGAAATACATCTATCTATTTTACCATTCCTTCCGATAGCCAATAGGCCACTGTGGTGGCGTATTGACTCACAGGTCACGACTGGGCCGCGCTCAGGAGCCGCAAGGAAATGTAGGTCGTAGAGATTTGTAATATAAGTGTTATTACATAGTACTATTGTCGTTTAAACGTGATATTGAAAGAAGCTACATTTGAATACTAGAACTCCGTTTAAACTCTTTTTCTAAACTTGACTCTAAAATTTGGCTTGCTCATAATGTAGGCTATGATGATCAATCCTGGCCAGTTTCACGTTAAAGGACGGACGCCAGCTTGGCTGTTTACGCCGGTATTATTTGAGCACGAGGTAGCTGTCCCATTCGGCTAGGAAGCAACAATCACAGTATCTCTTAGAAAATTTCGTTCATATCTGTATATAAAAAATGAAGCTACGTACACCCCTTGTATAGGCGTGTAGACATCAGGTACGTACGTCGGCGGGTCCGTGCGTGTGCCTGAACACGGCGCACCAGCTCGCGCCGCACAGCCGTAGCACGAACACGTCGCGCTCCGCCACCGGCCGGGACGCCTCCACTGCAATGCAGCACACATTACAATGGGCACAATAAAAGCAGTTATTTTCATTTCATTTATGTTTTGGTCATTTTTGTGGGCGAAGCCATATAATGCCCTTCTTTATCTTGAATGTCACTCTAGCAATTTCAGGAGGAAATTAGGTCCATCTGTGCAGCACTGAAACCCAATCCCTGCCAATAAAACTTAATTTAACATCAACTCAAAATATCAATACAAATATTCAATTAGGTGTAAGTAATTAGGTTAGGCCATTTTACTGAAATGTATCACTTCTGAACACTAGAAAGTTTTTACATTTCACTCTGTTCTGTGCATCAATTCCTCTTTTATAACAAAAACTACACCTTTCAAGTGTCAAATTAGTTTTACATATTTAAAATAATTCACTTTATGAAATTCTCATTTGACATCATCATTAAAACACTAACAATTATTAGCCGATAAGTGCACAGCTGGACAAGGTCTCCTTCAATGAATGTCAAGATGGAATCCCATGTGACACACATCCATCTCTTGTTATACTAATGCATAGTGTACAAAAGGATTGACATACATTCTAGTTTCTGCAGCTTTGTAATGGTAGAATTGTTCATGGAGAAGGGTTGCAGCAGGACTCCATTATTGCCGGCCAGCACTATTATATTACTTTGTGCACACCAACTGTACCAGGCACAGCTGAAATATTTAACATAATATGTTAATTGGAAAATACTATTGCTTACGCTTGACATGTATTTTAACACATCTGATAATGAGTCCAACTTACTTTGTAGTTTAATAATGTTATATTATATAACATTGGAATGAGCATTCAATGTAGGCATTATATGTTGATGTCTTAAGTTTATGCAAATGTTAATACTCATTACAATAAAACTGCTTTTATGAATTCTATTGCAGTTAGTTATGCACGGGTGGACTAAGATTACAGGTGTCCTGATGTCATATTGTATTAAAACTATCTGAATAATTACAATTATTTATTTGTTCCGAATAACACAAACAGTAGTATTTATTATATCTTGCTGTCTTGAGGTGTTATGTTTACTTTCTGATTTGACTATATTTATTACTGTGTCCCAAGCAGAGGGAAAAACCCAGCCATCTATTCTATTGAAATTTGGATGTTTTTTAACTTCAATAGTCTCAAGGATCTTCCTTGGAAGGAATCGGTGTTCCCTTGTGAGGATTTGCACTTTATCAAATCTAATGTAATGGCAGGGGCCAACTTCAGCGTGCTCACAGACTACACTACTACCAACGTGTTACAAAATCTGTAGTGCTGAAGTTAGACCCTGCCATTACATTACATTTGATAAAGCACAAATCCTGACTAGGGAACACTGATTCCTTCCAAGAATGATCTGTTAGGCTATTGAAATTGAAAAACATTCAAAGTTCACACACAGTTCTTTCACACTTCTGAGTGTCAAGGTGTATGGTCCCCCTGTCATGATCCTCTCCATGAGCCATTCATTCCCCTCAGCACTGAGACCCTTTTAAATAGTACTGGGTAATGAGGGATCCCCCAGGCCGTCTGGCCATGACAATATCAGTTAAATTAGATACATTCTCATAGCAGGATACATCTCTTTTTTTATAAAATAGGCTAGTTTTTTATAAAAATGAGCAATCTGAGCCTTTTTACAACTGCAAACACCCATGAACAGCCATATAATTACTATGCCAATATGTTGCCCTCTTCTGCCCCCTTAAAGGGGCAACTGGCTACTCACAGTATGCCACACTGAAGATGTCAATTTACAACAGTATTATGTGCAGAGCAGCAAGAGGTACCTCCCCGGTTGTGCCGTCCCAATTACTTTGCATAGGAGGAGGTAGTGCCATGCAGCATGGCACTACCTCACTAAGCTCTAAGAGAGTGGGAAGTCAGATCCCTTTTTGACCCCAAACCTACTCTCGTTGCCAGTCAAACACTCGCAGCAATCAGCTGTACTGGGCTTCTCCCCACTTCCACAGCACATGCTCAGGGTTGAAAAAAAACATTTTTCTTCAGTCTAACCTACGTACATATAAACTGTTACAGTTTGTTACATATACATATTGATAGAGACTATTTTTGTATTAATTTCATACCTGAATGCAACACTTTTTAAAGTCTTCAATTGTTTCTTTTCTGGAGTTATTTGTAAAAGTTCAAGACCATGGTCTGTAATGAAGGCAATCTCATCTGATTTTGGCCACACAAAACCTAATATTCTAGCACTTTTCCACTTGCATGTGTGTGTATATTCTACATTTGTAGGATTTAGTTCTTTAAAGTTTACAAACTCTACTGTAGCATTCTGCGATTCAATATTTCTCTGTATAGCAAGCACTTTATGATCTGGCGAGAATTTGATTGATATAATCGGTCCTTTATCTTCCATTCTAAATGAGGTGCTTTTGGAGTCGTCCATACCGCTCACTGTTACACCCGTTACGCCTCCTGACCTCACGGTAAATACCTACAAGAAATTTAAGTTTTATTTAATGATCATGTAAAAGTCACGTTCATATTTTTTTCTAATTATATAGAAGACGTACATGTATACTTTCACAATATTATAATATTACCTGTCCATTTGTGTCGTCAAAAAAAACATTAGTTACAGGACTATCGGCATCAAACCTTTTGGGCTGATCAGAGAGTGATAAGTAGTATTTTTCACTATCTTTTAAACAAAATACCGTCATTGTTGTTGTCGTTTTTCTCTTAAATAAAAATTAAATTAGGCAAAAAAACAAATCGTCTACGGATTAGTACCGCTTTGATATTTATGATTTCACAGACTGACAGCTGTGAGGTGACAGTTGACACAGTGGTTGCTTTGTACTCGTAAAAGGTGTATCTAGTCATACAATGACAATGTCAACACTCTCTGTCTCTCTTTTTACATTAATTTGTCTCTGCGCAATGCATAAACTATAGAGATTATATGGCGCACTACGTATCTAATCTCAGATAGAAAAAAACAGTACTGTTCTTAAATCATCTTATCATCCTTTTCTATTCGTCTACATGGCCAGTCAGCGTCACATAACTGCCTGTGGCATTGCTTCTCTATATATATTATCTCTAGGAACGTAATGGTCATCACGGGAGCCAGTCGCTACAACGAAAATGACTTGAAGGCGCGAGATTTGCGGATGGAGTCGCTGGTTAGCGGCACTGCTACACCCCACCGGCAGCCCGCCCCATCAAGGTAGGCATTAGAGGCCTGCCTGTGGGGACGAGCACCGATTGCATCGCCGAGGAGCTCATGAGACTAGGTCTCCCGGAGCTCTTCGCGCGCCACATCCCGGATAGGGTAGGCCCACATCAGAGAGGCCCGCCTTAGAGGGAATTCGTCTCTGGTGCTATTGTCCGCAAGGATGCAGGATAAACAGAGTGGGTGACAGGACACAGAATTTTGGATCGCCACGAACTGGGCACGCACCTCCAATTACGACCCTAATGCTCCTGATTATGCTAAGATTCATAATATGATATAATGTTCTTCTCTTGCCCTAAAAAAATATACATCGTAATGGATTGTATATAAACGAAAAAGGTTCTGTACTCATTACTACTATACACTTTAGAATTCAATGAAGATTGCAAATGAAAATCGGTTTCAAAATATCACACTCATTTATATTTAGTAGTTTAAGGGGTATGACTTTTTGTTTTCTGCTACGTAACCCTTCCGACACCCTTTTGGCCAGTATTTTCTTCAAAATTAAACGAACTCCTACCATTGGCAACCAGGTAATCATCCGGATAGCCGCACCCAGATAGCCATTGTTGTACATCAGGTCTAAAATCTAAACGGTAGTATTTAAAAAAACAAACCATAACCATAGCAACGAAATAACAAGACAAACAATTCTCAAAACATTAAAATCTAAGCCTAGGTTACAAATTACTCTTTTATATTGATATTGAAAGGCTTTTAAAAAAATTTAAGCTAAGAAACCATGGAACTTGAGTCGTTTCGCTACGACAACGCTGGTGAAATTGAATTTAAAAAACACCACGAAATTAATCCTGATTTAACCTTTAATTCATCTTTTTCATCTAATATTACATGCAAAACAATAAAAGAGAATGACTTCTTTACTCAGATTAGTAATACAAAAGATAAAAAGGCATGTTTTCTTAAAAAGAAGAAGGGTAAAAAGAAATCTCAAAACTTTATTAATACCATTAATGCTGAGATAGAATCAAAGCCGCTTGTTTTAAAGAATATTATATCTCTAAGAGATTACAGTGATACAGACAGAAAGTATAGTTATTTGCAAGAGGGCAAACATTACAGACAGGGTACGAAAACAAAATGTTGGGATGCAGAACAAGGGTAAGATAATCAATAATATTTTTTAAGAAGCGTAAAAACCCGTAAAAGAAAAGTTTCATCACCAACATCATCATCATTATAAGCCCTTATCGGTTCCCTGCTGGACATACCACTGGCTCTTTCAATGAACGCCAAGATGACCGATCTCCTCCTGCTCGCATCCATCGCGGACCGGCTACTTCACCTGGTGAACGGTTCACCAACACTCCGTTTTCCTAAACGCGGCCTCCACCCCAGAACCTTAGTGGCCCATCTGCTATCGGTTTTTCTGAGTATGTGACCAGCCCATTGCCACTTCAACGAGCTTATTCGTCCCGTGCTAGCGGATATTTTAGTTCTCTGCCTTATGACTTTGTTACGAATTAAGAAGTATTTACACTTTTACATATATCCTTCTATATAAGCTAAATACCTCTAACCCACGTCAGGAAATCTTAGAAATTAACATCAACAAATTTGGAATTTGGCAGTTAGTTTCCCTGTAGGGTACAGACATCCGTTTGGAACGAATTTTACGAACTTGAGAGTGTGGTTTTGGGGAATCCATAATATAATAAAAATAATTTAAGGTTAGAGGAACGCCAGTTTTCACTCTTGCCACCCCGATGACGTAAGGCCAATACCGTGTGCTTTAAACGAAATTTCCTTTCACAATAACCCTGTGGAGCCAGCCGCTACCCTCAGGTTTTGCAGAATTGCAGTCATTTATGGGTGGTGGTAATCACCGCCCACTTATTGCTTTACCCCCGATTTCCTGCTGCTCGCATATCAGAATCTGAAGAATTTATTTCTTTCACTATGTAATAAAGTTGGTAATGTACAATAATTGTATGTGCCATCAGTGGTGCCGCTCTTGGTGAGGTGCCCCCGAACAACAATCATCAGGGCACCTCGACGGCTAGTCATCACTCTAAGGGACCAACTCCACCTCCACAGATGGGGTTACACAGCACTACAGGAAGACCCCACCGACTTTGGGACAGTGCAATGGGGTGAGGTTCCCATCCTCGCCCCTTGCCCCGCGCGCAAAAGTGCCACCTCCTGTTGCTCTGAGGTCCCCTCTTCTTATAAGAGGGCTACCGAGAGCGATTACTCCTCCTGATATTTAAGCCCCCTCTTCATATAAGAGGGGTGTAAAGGTCCCCCTCGGTTCAACTGGCTTCGCCTCAGCCTGGGGTGAGGCTACTAAGCCCCACCGCCACGACAAGGCTTGAACCATGGTGGGGATCAACAGTTACCCTAACAGCCATGCAATGAAAATTTTGAGGTACTAACAATCTCAAAAATATAAAGCGCAAACTACAAACATTAAGATCGTATTACTGCAGTGTTTGAACACATGTTATAAAATAAGAATTTAGAAGGTTAATATTACAATCAATAGATATCTCAATCTTCACAAGGAAAATGACAAGTATTGGAATAATATAATTTGAATATACACTAACAGCCTTAACTTAGTTCTTAGCAGCAAAAATTCATTTAAATTGTAAAACACATTTTCTGGAAGCCATTTTTTAAAATCAAGTTCTAAAGACGACCGTCCAAAGCTTTTATTTCAGTGGGTAAGTTATTAAATACTTTGATACCATTTACAAAAGCAATCTTATAATAAATAACAATGGATATATTTGGTCGTTATCTTCTAACAGGTTTCTTATGGAAATCAAAGTATTCCATATTATTTCTAATAAATATACAAATTTCTGAATTTAGATATTAGCAAGAGTAAGAATTCTTTTTCCTTAAAAGTATCTCTAAGCAAAACATCGTAATACATATTGTAAATAGTACATATGCACTTTTTCAGTAGTTAAAAAGTACTATTACAAATAACAGAGTTGCCCCAAAATATAACTCCGTAAGTTAAAGGAGGATACGCATTACCAAAATAGGCGGTCCTGCCTATTTAGTTAGAGCAATTTTCAGATAAAATGGATAACGCGTGAGATTTCCCATTTATATGTGCGTCCATTGATATACCAAGAAAATTCGCTTCATTAATCGCTTTTATTTCAGTGTTTGATTCAAATATTTTCAAATTCAATGATTCCGATCTATAGTTGCAAAATTAAATGAATTTTGTTTTTGAGGGATTAACTACAAGATTTAGTTTCTTAGGCCAGTCAACTACATCTTTCACTATATCATCACAACTATCTTTTTTCTCTCCAGAAATGAGAACTGTAGCACGTCGGTGTTTCATATCAGCTATATGTTCTTTAACGCGAGTTTTTATAGACCTTTTAGTTTGCCCTATATAGGAGAGTCCACAGTCACAATCAAGCTTGTACACTCCTGCATCTTGCAGAGGGATATGGCATTTCACTGACGGTAAGGACTGACTAATCTTCTTTGGCGGCTTAAAATAAGTTTTTATTGAAGCTCGCTTGAGAATATAGCCAATTTTATCAGTCACCCCTTTTATGTATGGTAATATAGCAGGTAAGCGCTCGACAGTGGCTGGTTTCACTCGGCTTCTGTAGAGCAGACGGGGTACCCGAAGCTTGTTGTCTCGCAGAACTTGCATGATATGTTGAAGTTCGGTATCCAGGTGTTGCTTGTCACAGATGCCTCGTGCTCTCTGAAACAAAGATTTACCCACCGTAGATAACTGTGTTGGATGGTGATGAGAATTGCCGTTTAGATACCGATCAGTATGGGTATGTTTTCTATACGCTGTATGACTGAATGTGTTGTTGGGATTACGGATGATCAAAACATCTAAGAAAGCTAAAGAATTATTTGCTTCTAACTCCATTGTAAATTGTATTTTGGAATTTATACTATTTAGATGGTTAAGGAATATGGTTACTTCATCCTTAGGTAAAATTGTGAAAGTATCATCAACATACCTCTTGTAGAACTTTGGTGTTATAGGTGAAGTTCGAAGGGCAACCTCCCCAAAGTCCTCCATAGAGATTTCTGTGACTGTAGGGGATACTGACGAACCCATCGCTACTCCGTCTACTTGTTTGTAGAATTGATGATTCCACATCGTATAGCCAGACGTGAGGCAAAGTTTTAACAGCTCAGCATATTCCAGTGGTAGGTTATTATCCTTCAGCTTTCCTGTTACTATTGATATGCACTTCTCTATTGGTAAGCATGTAAATAGGGATTGTACATCAAAACTGACCATAACTTCACTGTCATAGAGATGTAGTTGTCGCATCTCTTCGACAAAGTGGTATGAAACCCTTGTGAATGCTTTAGTGAGTCCATGAAGAGGTGATAGGACTTTCGCCACATGTTGAGCCAATTTATAAGTTGGTGAATCATAGTGTATTTCCGGCAACCCATACAGTTTCGGCGGTTTTACACACGAAGGGATTAGGTTTTTAACGTCCAGACTTAATGGTTCGGAGTGTCCTTTAATGAGATCAATAGGCAAATAATTCTTTAGCTTTCTTAGATGTTTTGATCATCCGTAATCCCAACAACACATTCAGTCATACAGTGTATAGAAAACATACCCATACTGATCGGTATCTAAACGGCAATTCTCATCACCATCCAACACAGTTATCTACGGTGGGTAAATCTTTGTTTCAGAGAGCACGAGGCATCTGTGACAAGCAACACCTGGATACCGAACTTCAACATATCATGCAAGTTCTGTGAGACAACAAGCTTCGGGTTCCCCGTCTGCTCTACAGTAGCCGAGTGAAACCAGCCACTGTCGAGCGCTTACCATACATAAAAGGGGTGACTGATAAAATTGGCTATATTCTCAAGCGAGCTTCAATAAAAACTTATTTTAAGCCGCCAAAGAAGATTAGTCAGTCCTTACCGTCAGTGAAATGCCATATCCCTCTGCAAGATGCAGGAGTGTACAAGCTTGATTGTGACTGTGGACTCTCCTATATAGCGCAAACTAAAAGGTCTATAAAGACTCGCGTTAAAGAACATATAGCTGATATGAAACACCGACGTGTTACAAAATCTGCTGCCTGTGAGCATGCTGAAGTTGGCCCCTGCCATTACATTAGATTTGATAAACCTCAAATCCTCACTAGGGAACACCGATTCCTTCCAAGAATGATCCGTGAGGCTATTGAAATTAAAAACATCCAAATTTCAATAGAGAAGATGGCTGGGTTCTTCCCTCTGCTTGGGATCCAGCGGTGAACATAATCAAATCAAAAAGTGAACAAAACACCTCAAGACAGCAAGATATAATAAGTACTGTTTGCGTTAATCGGAACAACTAAAATTATAATTCTTAAACTTGGTACATCAGGACATCTGTCATCTCAGTCCACCCGTGACCATGGTGGCTGTAAAGCTTCTGAAACGTCGGGCTACATAAATAATTTAATAAACCGCGATAAAATCCGTAAAAGTAGTTTTATAGTAATTTATTTTATTGAATTAACATTCGCGTAAACTTAAGACATCTATCCATCAATTCCATTATAAGTTTCAATTAATGTACATTGTTCCTTGTCTTTTAAATAACTTTAAGGCTATTCCACGAACTCCGCTAATTTCAAGTTGGGTTAACAGTGTTTGATGAACCACACTGTCAAAAGCATTCGATATATCTGTGGATAGTTCAATACAAGGGATTCTTTGGTTAATTGGTTCCCATACCACCTAATGGATCACAGCTCTGTTCTTCAACATACTTAACATGAAGGCAACCCACCTCCGAGCTTATTTTTCGTAGCCTGTCGGCAATTTTCATTGTTTGGCGATGGCTGCGACACGAATCTAACCCCAAAAATATTATAATGTTTGTATTCTTTTTGCAGGGGACATCCCGATAGAAATGTTATCAATATAAGACCAATGTTCCTTTCTGTCCTTGAGAATGTGTCGAGAAAGGAAACAAATCTGTGTTTAAAATATGTGGAACCAGTGATGTTTTCTAACGTGATCACTAGCCATGTCACTGACCCACTGCAAGGACCAAAATTTTTGGATATCATTATAAATAAACTACAATATGTTTATCATCATAACTTTTCGCTAGAAAAGCTCTTGGTAAGAAAATTGGAAATGATATATAAAATCTATGAATTAAACAAAACAACTTTAAACGATTTATTAAGAATTATTGAAGTAAATCGAAAAACTAGAAACAATTTACAAGGGCACTTGATAAAAATATATCCCAATAAAACGGAGGAATTAAGATTTGATAAAACCATACTGAAGTATACAAAAACGATGTTAGAACATAAGGAAAAGTATTATGTTGCACTAAAAGAGGACAAGAAAGTCTGTCATCAAATGTTCTCGCTGTGGTCGGATATCGAGACAGTAAGGACTCAATCCGGACGCTGTACAACGTCTTATATTTTAGAAATAATAAAACAGGAGCCAAGCGAAGAAGAAGCCGATGAAATCTGGATGCAACTATTTGAAGAAGAATATTCAGATTTACTAATCAAAGCAGAGTACGAATTTATAGTTAAATACCTTCGTTACAAGGAGCTGAAAAGAACTGATAAAGAAAAGAAAAATATTATTAAGCCGACGTTACAATTTAACACTGAAGAAATAAAAGAGACTGCTCACAGTATTGTTAGCAGTATGGTTACTAAGCAGAAATTGGATATTCATTTAAAAAACAATGAAAAATACTTTGAGAAACCACTAAATCAAAGTTCAAAAAAGCTTTATTACTTCTATAAAGTATATGTAGATGACGTCTTTGTTTGTGAATCAGACAGATATTTGAATGCCAGGAACGCTTATTTAATGGATTTTACACAGACAATTTCAATTCAGATACTTGAAAGTAATAAGAATGTGAAAATAACATTGTTTGAAAATAATGTTAAAATACGTTCCATTAGAATAAACATATCTGAGATAACGGAAGATATTGACCGCGCTGAGTATACAAGACAAAGGTTTATGTGTGACAAAATTATCGCTCCGAGTTCAAAATACATTGGCAGTGGCTATGATATTAAAACCATTGCAGCTGCTAATAATGTTCGTTTAAAATCAAGCAATTTATTCAAAGGGAAACTCTTTACTATTTATGAAGCAGGTGTTAAACTTGGATGGCATGAAAAGACGACTTCAAATGGGGAGAAAATTAGATCTTTAATAAATTTAAGGACATGTCTCAAAAGGCTTCTTCTAGGTACAACTAAACCGAGTCTCGAGGTAATAACAGAAGTCGTATCAAATGTGTACGACAAAAATATAGCTAATGATAAGGAAATGATTAACGCTGTGAATGAAATTTGTAGAGAGAAAGTTAAAAGTGATAATTATGTTTTTGTTAATAATGATTATGAACAAAACTCTGCTAGATTAAAATTATTATATCTACGAAATATAGGAAGATTTCTCTATTTAGAAAATAAGTGTATTCCTTTAGTGAATAATCAAATATCTACGGAGCAATTAAGTGCTTTGACAAGTACAGAAGATGTGAATATAAAATGTCTTAATTTTAAGGACAGAGATGAAATGAATCCAATAGATGTACAAAGATATTTGGGAGTTCATTACGTTTTGAGGCTTAACAAAAATTTAATGGCGAAAATTGACGATTTTCTATCACAAAAGACTTACAAAGATGTTGTGAGAGATTTCGAATATCTGAGTGCACGGTAGGTGTTTAGTTTATAGATACACTTGAGGCCATGTCAGGACTTTATTCCTATGAAACACTACATTCCGTCTGTGTGTGTGTCATGCTTTTACAGCTATTTCGTTGGATTTATTAAAACAAATTTGTTATAGAGATTGGTGACGACAGGAAATGTATGCTTTTTTTACTAAACCAAATAAAAGACTGAAATAAACAAAAGCTTGTATGAAAAATCATGCAAAAGTTAATCTAATGTTACGGAAGTCAAAGGAGTCGCGGGGCGTCTAACGTCTATAGTGCCAGCCACTCCAGCTACACGATCTGCCCTGACCGTGTAGCTGGAGTGGTATGCGGCTAATGACTACGGCATCAGAGAGGCAGGCCGCCATATTGTACTTGCCCTGAGGTACCTGTCACATGCGAAAAAATTGTAACAATTGGATTAAAATATACTTTCTTGTATATCTAAACACGGGTAATTTTCACCGCAATTAACAAGTCGGATGCATCATCGACAATGTCAATTTTTAAATAATGCCAGCTTACTAGAAAAGAAGTTGCAAGAAAGAATTGGTCTAAAATTAATAAAGGACCATAAAAATTATGCGAAACTATAAATCGTGCCATTTTGCAATTTCAGGGACTTGTTCAGCTTCAAATCCAGCTTCAATTTGGGAGCTACTTCGACCGTCACCAAACAGCAGTTACTTCGTAATAGTCTAAAGAATGAGCAGGAAATTCATATAAGAGTCATGAGAGCTCACAACTTGTGGAACCGAGCTCCTGGTATAGATAGCGAGCAGAACCTCAATAATGACATTGCTGGTAAGCCAATCTATTTAATTAAAATTTGATTGCTAATAGATGAAGAAAAAAATTAAAATTTGTAAAGTAAATTATTCCCCGCCTAACTTGCTAGTCTATATAGAAATGGGCGCCTCAGCCAAAACTAATAACAGTACTGAAACACAACTTTAGTCTCTCCGCAAGTAATGTGAGTGCGTACCTACTCCCGCAAAAAATCACAGACAATGTGGGTATTTACTATAGAATAAACTATGATATGTATATTTTAGGTATCAAGATGCACCCCCTTCGCCCTTTCCTGCGTATCTCTTATCACAGTGAAACTCATCAAACTCCCACGGCGGTGGGATGCCATCCGACTTGGAATTACACGGTTGTCATTAAATCCAAGTATGTATGCATGTGTAGAAATGTTAGGTGTAGGATTGTAGGTACTTAGATTGGGTTTAATACTCATAGCGTCGACAGGATTCGGAGCAAAACAACTATATCATAGGATAAAAACAAAGCCTGCACATTCTTCATTCCTTAACAGATTACATATACCGGTGAATGTACCTACATGTAGCGTTCTGTATTGAATTAGAGAGTACTCCTTAATAAAATGATTCATGGCATTTGATGCCAAGAGGTAAGCTCCAGACACACACTGTATCTTTAAATTTCAGGTTAGAACCATTATCTTGCATAAACATAAACATCTACGACGAATGCAGGACGAAGGTTGTCGAGTCCACTTCCGATCAGACGTACCACTACAGAAGACACACGGCGTGGCTAGGAGCTGTGCAGATACCAATGCGCGCGGTGTTAGATGCTGGGACTGTGAGTAGCTAGCAGTAACCGTTTTATTCATGTGATGTCTCATCTCCATCCAATCGATCAGTGGTTCCTACATATATAATAATAAACAAGAAAACATACATATATGGGAAGAACTGCAGGAGATAGCAGCGACCACTGGAAAATCCCACGGAACTGTTATAATCTCTGACAATTTTTTTATAGTTGCATCTAATTAAAATATAAGGCCTTCCATCACTTAAGGTAAATAGATAAGTACTCGTACTTACTTACTTATATCCTATTGATGCACCTGGCTGTACGAAGCCGAGGCGCCATCGACCGGTGGATTATTTGTGAAGGTTAGGTAATTGTTACTTATCGGATACAAGTTGTAGTAAGGCACATAAATCTTGAAATATGTTTTTTTTTTGATTTTTCAGCATCGGGGGGCTTTTAAAATCATGAGTCCACCGTTTATGTTTGGATATGAAATTTCTAATGAACCCAAGTCAACTTCGGATATCGTGCGGTTGCTAAGGACAGATATGGCGATGGTGTTTTTGAGTATTACCACAAGTGTTGCCCATTTAGCAGCTGAGACTTACGAACAACCTTTGTGTAACAACGACAAGAACGATTTGATCATAAAACATCTCAACGCTTTCACTTCCGATTACCTCTACAATTTTCCTACAAGAAATCTATCTTTAACATTTGTGGACAGCTCGGGGTGTAATAAAATTATTACAGAATTTCTTCAACCCATACCGCTGCCCGATGACGAATGGCTGCCAAAAAATCCCAAAAATGAATCAGCCAAAGGATCTGGACAATCCAGGAGTTCATCCTCAAAGAGTACTCGAAGGAAGTTGCCAGACAGGCAAGCCCCTTCCCCGTTGGGCCGAGATAATGTTGATAGTTGGACGAAATGTGAAAACCCATCGAGGTTTAAGGCCATGGACGCTGCGATTAGGTACGTGTCCCTGATACCCGGGTACGAAGTGCTGGAGGCACATGCGATAACGTTGATGGGTGTGGTAAGTTTAGATACTGCCTAGTACAGACCTGTGATGATATGAGGCGATATTACCACCGGTGCAGTGGTTCAGGGCTTTTCATAATGTAAAAAGTAACGTTTTAATTTGGAAAATTTGGCAATTTGTGACAACAAATGATTGTAGAGTTAGGTTAATGGCTTATGAGCCATGTCACATGTGTTCTGTTGCATGTCGCACTCATTTCATGCCCCTGTGATCTGTGTCTACTACATACACATTACTAATTTTACTATTTTTATTATTCAATCAATATGAAACAAACATTTTTGTATCATTTTATATATTGTCACTTACACCTCTGTTATTTAGAGTAAATATGAACATAATTTTGAAATACTTAACTCTACAACCGACTTTTTTAAAAGTTTGTGAACCTGCACAGGTTTGGGTATAAATAGAATTAGATGACATTTGTCATATGTAGTTTTCTATACAACAGTTTAATTCGTTTCAGGAACTACTTAAAGTCCAATACGGTTCCCCTCTAGACCACACAATATTACTAGCCAGCTTCTTTATCCACTTGGGAATCAAATGCTACGTAATAATTGGCTGGGGTCTTCCTAGAGGCGCTTCTAGTTACGTCCTGGTAAAATTCCTTAATCAACGAGTTGCCACTGCTAGTGAAGACGTGAAAAAAGGATTTTGGGTTAGAAATGTTGGAACTGCCTGGTATGTGTATGATGCAGTGGCGGGAGAAAGATTTGATCTGAGAGAAATTGGGTGTCCCTTGAAGACCGTTAGCCACGTTTTTGATTGTGAAAATGTAAGTATATTGATGCAACCGCCGCAGAAGTTGCGATTGGTTAGCGGTAACTAAATAAAAAATAACTTAACCACTAAGGTTTAGTTGGTAGTTGGTAGCTCTGCGTGAATTCGGAGTTTTGTATTCGGTTAAAAGTAGGCCGAACCTTTCGGCCTCGCGGAAACTCTGTGTTGTTGAACTGTCGTGCGGCATTGTGTTAACTTCGTGGCTATCTTTAGTAGTAGCCAGTCGTGGCGCATTAGGATTGTCTTTTACAAACAAATGATCAGGTAAATAGTTGTTTTGGCAGAATATAACTTACCATTCAACACTTTACTTTAATTTTAGAGTAAAAAATTAGCAAATTTGCGGTTTTCAATACTGTTAAATTTGTGTTATTCTTTCTAACGTTTTGTGAGTTATGAAGGACGTCGAAGCAATTTTTCTTTTATGTCGCCACACTTCGTGCACGCTTTCGTTATGCATGTGCATAATATTGTATCAAAGTATCATTTGGTATCTCTTGTTATATTGTTAGCAGTCAAATCGCTAAAAATGAAGATTGGATGATGGACAATAGAGTCAACGGGAAGTAACCTTACTTCCTTTTGACAAGTATAAGGACCATGAACCTGTAAGAATGGGTTTTAGAGACCTTGCGAGAGTCAAATTATCAATATAGAGGGCCGTTTCTTTTGATTGCATCTGAAGCTTTCTTTATTGTCTGCTCCATGGGGTTGCATGTGAAATTCAACTTAATACATATACGCATACCAGTCAAAAAGGCGTCTTGTGACAAGTGAGCTGACGCAATCCATTGGTTATTATGATCATTTTTGATATAAATTTAATGCAGACATATTTTTTTACTGTTTTGTTACATGTAGGTGGAATATATACTACCTACTTATAGATATTGTTTTCGTATATTTACGCGAATGTCATTCATTATTATGACTTTTAACCGTTTTATAGCGTTTCTCAAGATTTACTCGTAGACTGATGCAGAATCTCCGTAATAATCTTTCATTCACTTGGATATTTCAACGAATATTCCATTTGTTATTTAATAAGTGTTGGAATGTTGGAAACAGATATGGGTGAATATGCAGTCGTCTCAGGACTGTGGCAGCGTATCGATGGATCTGACAAAGACTTCTGACTGGCAACCGGTAAGACTATTGATATCCACGTTTAGAATTCACAACAAAATTAAGTACCTATGTCTACGGGAGGTACCAAAATATTTCTACGGCTTAGGTATCTCTGTGTACTGTATCCATAACCATGTTCGACACTAGCTAATCGACAATAGCGTCTGGATATTACCTAGGTCACCTAAATGTCGGAAAATAAAAATCCTATTAACACAAATGTGAAAGTTTGAAAGTGCTACTATCTTTGTTAGTCTTCCACGCAAAAACAACTAACCAAATTACGTTGAAATTTTACACAAATTACTATAATAACTTTAAAAAAAAATTTCGAAAAAATTCTGGTTCGCTTGGAAAATATTTTAGACGGGTGCAAACGCGGTGAACAGCTATTATTTATTTTACATACAGTTATTAAAATTGTATAATACTAATATGTGTTATTTTTATATTCTATTCTAGGTTTTCAATAAGCCCTTGTTTTTGACGAAACCAATAGACACTTCATACAGTCCTCCTAGTGACGTGGAAGGGTTGCGAGATGCACTGGAGACGAAAATTAAAAACAAAATACAGAAGTGGAGGCCGCACGTCAAAACGGTTTGGAACAGGTAATGTAAAGACGTAGCGTACAATTACTGATCGCCATACACCATACAGCTGAGCTGATCTGCTGCATATTAGTCGTTGATGCCACGCCTGAGTAATTAATAAGTGAACAACAGGATGCTTCGCTCACAGCACACTTCGATACAAACCTAGTCTTGCCATAAATGTTGTCATTTATATAATTAGAAAACCGGTCTGGTGCAACGGATCTCAAAAAAAAGCCAACCGCTCGGAACCGTCCCTATACCGTCCTGTGGCAATAGCCCCTTTATTTCCAAAGATAATGAAAAAAATATATTTCAAAAGACAATAATCAATGACCAGATCCTGCGGTACGTAGAGGAGCACCAGCTATTTAGTGGCTGTCAGTACGGTTTCCGTCACGGGTGGCCAGCTGGTGACCTCCTAATTTACCTGACGTATAGACGGGCGGAGGCTGTAGAAACAACGTGGGAGGCGTTGGTGGTTAGTCTGGACATAGCAAAAGCCTTTGATCGGGCTTGGCACAAACCTCTTCTTTCCGGCTTACCGTGAAATTCTGCAACAGGATTACAAACTTTTTGACAGACCGGAACATCAATGTCGTAGTGCATGTTCAGACCTTCTGACTCCCACTCTGTTTCTCCCACATATAAATGGCATACTTCAGACCCGTGGCATCCACCGGAGACTGTGTAGAGCACACACTGGCCACGCCAATATTACGCGGGAGAAAGTTAATCAGCACTGGAACAAACATGTGTTTGAAGACTTTGTTATCAAAAGTCTCGGAATGGGGCTGACTAAATCTAATCTAATGTTACGACAAGGAGACACAAGTTTTCGCGTTTACAGCTAAGAACACACTTTGTCGTTTCTCCTCGGTTTCAAAACACTTCCCTAATAGCCACGGCTAGCATTGGAATACTTGTTGTCGAAATCACGAGTAACTTTCAGTTTCGCGGTCACTTGGAAGTAGAGGATAAGTTAGCCTCCCAGAAGCTAGGTATGCTCGGTAGGACGAAGCAGTACCTCACACCAGCTAATCACCTGCAACTTTATAAAGCGCCGATCCGATCGCACATGGGGTACTGCTCTCATCTTCGGGTTGGAGCCCCGCAATATCAGCTCATTCAGTTTGACCTTATTCAACTTAGAGCGGCTCGAATCGTTGATAGTCAAGGTCTTTCCAACCAGCTTCATACTCTTGCCTTGCTTTGAGATTCATTGTGCATATTCTACGGGGAGTGTTCGGAGGAATTGTTCGTACTAATACCTGTAGCTGAATTTTCATTGCAATACTCCGTGTCAAAATTTCACCGGCCCCATCTCGATGCCCCAGAATCCTCTACCGCGCATTTTTTCTGCACTACTTCTTTATGGAATCAGCTACTTCATTCGGTATTCCCGGACCGATACGCCTTAGGGATCTTCAGGAAAAAAGCCTATTCATCTCTAACAGGCCGGCAACGCATCTGCGGGCCCTCTGGTGTTGTGGATGTCTGAGGGCGTTGACGATGATTTACTTACTAACACTTTAAGTGGCCCAAATGCTCGTTTGCCTATGCCATATACAAAAAAGCTGTACTCTCTAAAATTGACCATTGATCATATAATCCAGCGGATTAAGGTCTGGGCTAAATGAGGGGTAGTTTTCAGCTCTGATCGAGTTCAGAACGTTCGTTTTAACCAAGATTGGGTGGATCGAGCTTTATTAGCTGGTCCCGAATTTTGCAGAAAGGACCATACTTTGTTATTGAACATGGTGTTTAGATGAAAGGTTTTAGGTTTTCGCGAATGTTAGGTACTCATTATGAAATGAAAATTATATTAGATGAAAGATTAACAAAACAGATACAATGCGAATATAGAAGGATGTAGGTACCGGGGAGGATCAAAACTGACATACCATGATCAGATTGATAATCTGGTTACTACGACGAAGGTGCTTTCTGGTCTTCGCAATCGGCGTGTTTGTATGAGGAGAGTAATGAATGTGGAGGAGCAGCTATGTGTCATTGATGATTGGCTCTATGTTCTCTCTGATGCCTGCCTGTGTGATTCTCTATGATAATTGCCTACCCTTTAGGGAACTGGCGAGATGTGCAAATGCTATAGGGATATATATTATTTTGTAATCAGATACTGCAGCGGGTTGTTGCGCGACGCGCTCCCGCACTGGGAGCGCTGGGCGATCGCTACCGCGCGGCCCACGCCCAGCCCCAGCCACAAGCTGAGGCAGATGATGATCACATACAAGGTATATTCAGTTCCTTACATTATATAAAACGAGTGCTCCGAGCCTTTTTGCCCCAATGAGCCTCCGGGTTCTTACAAAGAGCACGAAACGGACAACATACGTACCACTTTACGCTGATATTTTGTGACTGAATGTTTTCCCCCGCGGAGTCCCGGTCGGCGCAACTCTTTAGTGGCAGTTTCTTTTTCCAAACGTATGTACATTGCTGGTCCTACTTGCCACAATAGGGACCTACTGACGAGTAGTACCAACATTGATTTTTAAAGAGAAAGAAGCTTGCTAAGGTGAGACGAGAACATTACGAAAACCATTTGAACTTGAGAAGGATATAACATAAGTTAGTGCTGATGACAGAAATACGTTTCATATAGGCAAGACTCCTAAGCACTCCTCTGTATCTCCTAGCCAGATAGGTTACATAGCTACCAAATATAGGTATAATCTAAAGAAGTCGAACCTCAGCAGTGCGGTCTAAAGCACGTATTTTTACTACTACCGCGTACCTACGTCTAGAGGATAAACCTCAAAAATGTATTATTACAGATGTCTGGGTCTCCCATAAACATGCCGTACGTGAACCAAAAGCTCATCACGTCGAGGGTGAAGACGACCGCCGTACACATGACAGAGGATCCCGACGTGGAATTTGGGCTGGCTGTGGAGGTGTACGCGTACCCGAACAACGCGCTCAGTGTGTGGGTCTATCTAGTCAGTATTGTGAAGATTAATGATTAAATAATTAAAAAAATATATGTTTATAGAAAATGGTCTTATTATTTTCGAAGTGAAATCTTGTAAAAGTAGTCGATGAACAAAATTGTGTCACTACATGTCCAGTCTCTGTAGCGATATAACTGGATAGCTGATCGACACAAAATTTGGGGTAAGACTGGGTGTAGTCAGCGCCTAATAATCAAAGTAAAATCGTGTATGCGTCGAGTGGTATTTAACGATATTGTATGTTGGTAACGGTGGGTGCGAATGTGCTATAAAGTACCGAGGTACTTCATTCGGCGGCTCACAAATCACAGATATCAGTGAAATATAAATTGCAAATGAAGTATTGACTTCGAAAAATGTAGACATTCCATCGTTATTTATTGTAGATATTTTCAGAAATTAACAGAATTTGTGTGAGGAGAGTTTCTCTGCCGTCAACATTGGAAAGAAACGAAAGTCGTGCGGTGATAAAGTTTTGAAAGTGGACCCAGATTAAAGTCAAGCTAGATAATGTTTTAGGTAATACTGCTCCTGCATTGAATACAATTCACACCTGGGTAGCAATTGAAACGTGGGAGACAGAGCTGCGCAGATGCCAACAGGTCTGGCCATCCAAATGAAGTCACGAATCCGGACATGATACAGAGGATTTAAAAAATAATTTTGAATGATCGGCGCTTAAAGTTGCGGCAGATAGCAGAGATGGTTTTTAACATTTTACATCAACATTTGCGACTGAAAAGGCTTTGCGCGCGACGGGTGCCGCGTTTGCTAACTGTTAACCGAAAGCAACGTCGGTGTTTGGCGCTGTTTAAGCGTGATACTAACGAGTTTTTGCGGTGTTATGTGACAGTAGATGAGACATGGATACATACTCATACTCCTGAAACGAAAGAACAATCTAAGCAGTAGACTGAGAGCGGAAAACACTTGTTCCCGAATCTCAAGAAATGGTTAGGTTGCTGAAGATTTTTATCAAATGATTAAGTCATTGTCGCCGTAGATGTATATTTTGAGGGGTTAGAAATCCATTTTATCAAAGTGGTGTAACGGCGTTGGAGAAGCGCTAGACTAAGTGCACCGGTGTAGAAGGAAACTACGTTGACCATGTGTGAATGGAATGTACATATATTTTTATTGCAATAAACGAAAGTCGATGGCTCACATTCGGCGATCACTCACAGTCGGAGATAAAAGTTCATAAATCTACACGAATTGTAACATAGAACTTAACTGTTACTTCACTCATGTCAGAGGCTCCAACACATTCTTAGTTCTTACTAGTGTGTCGAAAGTATATTTCAGTTAAATCGTTAAATGAAGTACATATTCATGAAAATAGATTCCGCCAGATTCGAATATATTTTTCGAATTGTATACTGGTTTGAACTAACTTAACGACCTTCGGAATGGCGAATATTGGCTGAGTCTCGCCGGCCTCGGTCTCGCCGGTCTCGCCGACGACCGTTATTTGTAAGGTGACGCGATGATCGTCCTGACGTTCTCGTAGTCGGTAACGAGATTGGCTGCAAAGCAACTTCGTTTTGTCGTTCTACGCACAATTTGTAAACAAAGCGATGAATTAATGTCATGACATATTCAAAATTCTTAATTTCCACAAATTCAATTTCAAATTCAAACTTACAGCTGTCGTTTTATTAAAGAGTTTAGGGATGATTATACCGACAAAGGATAAGAACAGATAGGGCTCAAGAAATACGACAGTATAAAAAAAATATCCTCCTCAGAAGAGCAATATAAAATTTATTCTTTAAACTCATCAGGAATCTTATAAAAAAAACCAAAATTCATTAAATAAAAATAGAGATTGTATGTCTTTTCGTTTTAATGCTAACAAAGTAAAATTAACATTTATTCCATTGCTGTATAAAAATATACGTAAAAAATTGAAAATAAGAGATGATGTTACGTGTCTTAGCGTTGCGACTCCGTGTGTCCGCTATTTTGAAACCATAAACACGCAGTACCGTCTTATTAATTTTTACGCTTGTACCGGGCATGGATCCTAGTTATTTATCAATCAGGCTAAGGAATAACATGCAGCCATTAGTAACAGTAAAATGCATCAAAACGGCGCTATACAACGTTTGATTAGAAAGATATACCTTTAAATATTAAAATTAACGTATAGAGAAACATAAGATTATATAACATAGATATTATAGTATTAGTTTATTACTAAGAATTGTACAATTAAATTAAGTTTAGAGTATAGTATTAATTTCAAGGCTGAAATGTCCGATCCTTTTAAAACTATTTCTAAATTTTATAATGACAGACCCTCTAGTAGATATCTTATTGCGAAACTGCCACAACTTTGACATCACCATTACCCGTTTTCGGTCCATTGCAAAACTTAGGTGTTTTCTATTAACTTCAAGACGGCTAATTCATATCATCGAGTTAACATACCAACTTGCACCGGCATTTTGGTGTGTCCAACTTAAGACGTCGGAAGGGCTCTTCTAGGCTGTGTATTTACTGCACTTCCTATGAGCCCTGTAAAGATTTGGTCATTCTATTGATATTGTCGATTAGGTTTTTAAAAACCTATGGCGGAGTTTAAGATAATAGCCGCCATCCCAGTGTTGCCATTAAAAATATTATCTACAAAGGCAAATGTGTCATCTAGGTTTTCCAAGATAACATAAGTAAATATAAATCGATTCGCTTAAATAAACATTTGCAATTTTGGAACGTAAAAATAAGCCCAATTTTATGGTGTCATCGATAGATATCTTTAGTGTAATATATGTTTAGAGTCAAAACATAATATGCCTATTTTTATGCTGACCTTGGTGCCTAATTTTAACTCATTTAATTTTTTTAACTACCCTCATGTAAAAAAATCATTTTAAAATCCCACGGCTGATACCAATCAACATTTAATATCGGTACTTATAATTGACATCTTTTAAGCGAGGCGTAAGACGGTACTGTGTGCTAGTACGTGCGAGCTTAGCTGCCTGTGTCGTCGGGCTTGCTCTGTCGGGACCTCTTCAGTTGTTGTAAGTAGTGGCGCTGGATGGGTTTGTGGAGGGCGAGCTGGGCCAGCGCGTCGTCGATGGAGAACCACTGTCGCTTGCGCCCCATCAGCCTGGAGTCTTCCCACTCGGCGAGCTCTTGTGTCACGGTCATCACGTACACCTCTGTTCGGTGTTTGTGCTCCCGATTCTGTAAGTGAAATATAAGGAATATTAGAGGTCTCATAAGAATCCTAAGTTGTTGCTCACAAAATAACGTAGTCAAGTTATGGCGACGTCATCGGGTTGTGTGCGGCTAGAGGCGGATGGCTCATTGAATGTTGATGTAGACTAGAGCTATATTTATTAAGTGTTTACCATCGCATTACAGGTTAACACATTCATACTAAAAAGAAAAGGTAGTATAAACTCGTGAGGATTTTTATGGGAATCTTATACAATGACATATTTATCATCGACATAAATAAGTACAGAATATATGTACGTATAATCATGAAGTGTCGTGAACACACAATACTTCTGCATAACTTCCATATAGGCATGTTACACAACAAACACATTATTTTTGCCCCTGTGATTATTGGATGATAGTTCCACCTAAAAATCGCTTACGGAGCAATCAATCAAATCACGCATTCAGAGCCTTTCAACGATTACCGACACCCAATAACATCAGCATAATTATGCCAATGCGTTGCCTTCCCCCAATGGGCCGTGGTTCCAGCTAAAATATAAAACTGGAAAAAATCTTATTTGTTCCCAGGAAACAACTGTGGATTGAAATGAAATAATAATAATAAAATACAGTTTGATAAAAAGTATTTGAAAAAGTTTTATAAGATTTCGAAATTACTAAAAAAATTAATGGAATAAAGGTTGAAGGTTCATTGGTGACACATCGGTATCTATAATTTTTACTGTATTCGTTCGTTTTTATGTTCGTTGTATAGATTAAAACTGTCTATAGAAAACAAAAATGTATACCCGCTGCTTGGTACTGGAAAATAAACTTATATTTTATAAATCGTATTATTCCGCCAACAAACAAACATCTATTTGTACGTTACAGAGGAGACCCTCATTTTTTCACCAGCACACACTACTACAGCGTGTATGTGTGTGGTAACATAATTGCCCGTCTCACTCACAATTACTAGGATGGTGCCCAACAGTGAAGCGAAAATGTGTCGATATTATCATTTAGTTTCATGGTGATGGAAAAAATGACAGACAATAAGAAGTAGAGCAATTTGCGTTAATTACTAATAACTGGCTTCTCACATAATAAAGTACAACGTAAATTTAGTGTTTGCAATTTCCACAAATTGTTTATATTTCTATGTTAATTATTCATGATACAAAGTTAAGTTATGTATAGGGTTGACATTTGAAAGCAACTGAATTATGATTTTAGTTAAACTTCGATCAATTCTGTTATTTCATAATACGGACCTTTCGTTAATTGAAGTACCTGATGTCCAAATAAAATATTGTTTTAAATCGGGAAGCAACTCGAGGCTGTGAAGTTTTATGCCGGTATAAAGCTAAGCTGACATAGTTGCATTGCAGTCAAATCGGGCCAGCATCCCCGTCGTCAACTCTATACCTTTCGCTCATGCTTTGTTCTGTTTGTTCTGTTAGCTATTTCGCGTTTAGCACGAGGGTGGGCGATGTACAATGACATCTACACAAACAAAAACATCTATAACACAATGAGCGCCATGTATGATGTAGGGCACCGACTCTGCCTCAATCTTTTTGCTCTGCCGTCTGGCCACGTGTACAGTACTCCGAATGCTGCAAATGCTTTATTATAAAAAGTGGATTAATTTCCATGTAATATATCATAAGCGATGATGGTCGTTTAAAACAGGACAGCGCTTAGCAACTGAATCCATGATGGCGTCACAATTTTAAATTCGTCGTTTGCTCAGATAAGCCGTTTGTATGTCTTTTGATGTTTCTTTGTGCCACTGTGACGTCATAAACCAAATCAAACACGCCATATAAAAGTTCTGTACCTACGGAAGGAAATGATCCCTCTTTTATGATTCAGTTGGGGGCGGGGTGCACTTACTTTGTCCGTTCGTTACGTACTACAAACTTTTACCCTGCCGTTTTTACTCTGCACGGTTCTTAGGTTCATGGTTTCGCACACATCCATCTCCATCTTTTCATCTCGATAGCAAAATGTACAATGAAGGCAGAAATTAATGTTACTAAATGTTTAATCAATCATGTAAAATTCCTCAACACGTGAGTAATACTCATCGAAATATTAACTGTCATGAAAATACTCTGGGACACCCGCATAAGACTACGAAACAAAGCGTCGACGATGCCGACAATAAAAAATTTGAATACCAAAAACCGCCCCGCATTGTTATCTTAACAAATTCTATACCAACCTTCCTCGGGAATAGCTCTATTCATGGGTGAAAAAATATGATAATACGTTTAGATTTAGATAAAACACACACGCACACACACTAACAGAGAGGATGGATAGATAGACGAATCTAACGATATCTCACTTGTTAAAATCCATCCGACTATTTGGGCTGTAGGTCGTAACATATAAATATACATACGTTCCAAAAGCACAATTCAAGGAATTACTAAAAAAGCATGTAAAATATTTCTGGCCAAAAATCATGTATTGAGCAATATGTTTGTTTGAGGAGTAGTATGCGTGTGCCAACAAAGGGTGAGGATATTGTTGTTTTGTAGTGTTCTCTTTTGAGCGCAGACTGCCTGAAAATTTGCCATATTATAAATTATTTTTTGCAGACGGCAAGTTATTTTGAAATTCATGTACTAACAAAAAAGAATTCATTTTTCTTAATTCTATTGGCCAATTTATTTCCTACAATAAACATTTTCAATTTTATATCTATGGATGAATTTGGTTATTCGAGATAGAACATTGTCATATTTTTATTTTTATGGCGCTTATGTCAAAATTCTAACTCCAGTATTTAACTCCATCAATAGATAAAAGCATTGAAACGGCCCTACAAACTATCTTAAAATGTATCACTCTAGGCTTAGTTGTTATAGTTTAAAATCAGAAATAAACCATGGAATTTGTATCCTAAGAAACCTGAACTACATAGAAACTATTCCTGGTTTCCTTCGGCATAGATTTTTTCTTTTTCTGATTGTATGCTAAACATACCACATATGGTTATCGTAACACTGCCAGATGTAAAGATAAA
>JAFELO010000676.1:224471-236139 GCA_017140195.1 Eumaeus atala | reverse complement strand
ATTCAGATCATTAGTAATTAAACAAAGTATTTCTAGTTATTTCATCATGGCAACATTCCAACACATTGTCATTGTTTGGTAATATAGTTCTTTAATGATTATCTACATGGGACACCAAAACATTTAACGGACAATAGGTAATTATATTAAATAGGTTAAATAAAATTGGGTTACATAAAAGTGTTTGTGTCTGAATTTTGCTTAATAGACTAGCTATCAGAGCAGATATTTGGTGCAGTCAGATTGTCGTAATCACCGTATTACATGAGATTACGGGTAGCTGTTGCCAAAGTCAGCACCGTGTACATGTTCTAACCTATTTACCTGTTCTTTTGTCCATACCTTTTCACTACTATGTACAGAGATAAGTAGAAATACTTTAATAAGCACATTCACATGACACAATGACACAATACACACCCCTATTTTTGAAAATTGCTACCTGTAATCAGTTAGACCATACAAGACACTGTATTATGTGCAATTTATGTTATTTTATGAAAAATAAACAGTCACAAGTCACATGCATCTGGTGGCTCCCTGCCACAGTTATTCATAAATAAAAACTTTTCATAAAAAAGTAGTTTTTTTTTATCAAGATTTAAATGTAACATATCTCTATAATAATGAAAACTCTAGTGTTATCACATTAAATCTGAATATCTGTTAATTAGTCTGAACTATTCTAATAAAATAATCTACTGAACCAACTGTACATTCCAAATAACCAAAATTACTATATTTCTCCTACTGCTGTGCCATTTGAAATTTAAACCATAGCTGATTTAGAACTAATGTAATGAATTGCAAGTATTGTTATATGATATGTGAAAGTGTAATTGTCTGTTAGTTAATTTGTATGTAACTTTGTTTTTTTTAAAATATTTTTTTTATTGTTCCCTAACAATTGAACTTCTAAATAAAATCTGAGTGAACGAATTCTATAATTTTTAAAATATATACTCATCTATCACCATCAAAATCACTACAAACGTGAAAAATAGAACTTGTTGTCCGTAATAAGTTGACAGATAGATAACAACAGTAGTTTAAGGTTATAACTTGAGATACTCACCTCGAACACACCTAAACAACGTCCCAGTTTCCCGATCACACCAGCCTCCTCCAGCACCTCTCGCATCGCAGTTACTGACGGCTCCTCCTCCGGCTCCACACCGCCGCCGGGCACTATCCAATTGTCCGGCCGCCGTGACGATGTCACGAGCAACACCTACGTATAGTAATATGTAACAATACCTTAAACTACAACAATACATGTATCAACAAAGATACACTACACTAACCTCAGTTTCGGCGTCCGACCTTACGCATATACAAGCCGCGCGGCGCCTAAACCCCTCATCGTCGTATATCCGTATGGAATTGGGCTTTTCTTTAACCATTTCGAGAAAACACGTAAACACGGAACAAAACAGATAATTACAAACGAAAAGCAGACATCAAATGGAAATAAAATGATAAACCGAACGAAATTGTTAATGATCAACAAACGCCATAGCCGAAGTATCCTAAGATAAACGTATCCATTTTCGACTAATTTACGAGTTACACAATGTACATATAAAATGAAACTAAAATAACATTAACACTACAATTAGAGCAATATTTCAGCTATAACTAGCTTTTGATTGCGAATTTCAAGCCCATGTTGAATGGTGCCTGACGTTTTCTTTGGGAAAATCGAAATAGGTTTTGGAAAGCAAATTACGAGTCGTTTATCAGCTGACAGCCGGAAACTGACATTGCCATTTGCCTGTAAATGTCAGATCTAAAAAGCTGCGATGAAACTCATTCACAGGTAAAATATAACCATATAGTGTATGTATTACCTCTATACAAAAGAAAAACCCCACTTACCAAAAAGAACCCACTTACTTACGTTGAAGCACTTAGGATATTTATCGTATACTAAATGCTTCAACTAATTCTTCCTCCAAATTGAACGTACTGTGAAACACGTATAGGGGAGCAAAGACAAGGAATATCGCAAACAGAATATTTTTATCCTAACCAAATATGCGTCCGACTGCCTGTCAGAACTGCCAGCAAAGTCTGTCATTACGCACAATACATTAAATTAGTACTGTACTACTGTAGTACTGCAGGGGCAAGAAACCGAGGTGCGAGCACACATATTCTTTCTCTCTTCCTCTCATAGCCAGGGAATAAAATAAATTTATATCAGTACTTATTAAGTTTAATTTAAATCCTATGGCTTAAAGCGCACTCGTATTCTTTTGTTATTCTTTGCACTGGCTTTATTCCTTATCTAGACCAGATGATATTGGGGTCAGCCCCATAATCTACGAGAGTGACGAGGGTACAAGTTTGCACACAGAGTGACTGCCAATTAAGCTCTGCAATACTAAAGGGAAACCAGATCCAATACTTGAATTGGGTGGAATGCCAAATCAGGACTCCGGGCTTTCTTACGTTAACGCTAACCATTGGACTACCAAGGTTCGAATTAAAACGACACACAAGAGGCAAGATTATTGTTTTTATGATATTACTGGCTGTGCCCGTGAAAATCAGCGAGTCACAATGCTCTGTCTTCGTAAATCCTCTGGCCCGTGGGGCCTCGTCAGACCATATATAGGTAGACCGACGCAAATCTATTCTAACGATCATAGTTTGAAAAGCATACTTACTCAGATGTGATGAATGACTGACACTACTGACTAATGTGATGTTAAATAATATGTGGATTTTGATTAAGTTTAGTGATTGATTGTTTATATAAATATAAAGCATGATTTGTACCGGGGCACCTAAAGGACTACAAAATAAATAAAATACGAAATAAAAACGAATGTGTATTTAATACATTTTAATATCATAGATTTTTCTAATGAAACACAACTGTCTGTTATATTTGTATGTTTGCTTGGTCTGTAGTCTATGCACTTTTGTGTGATTAGACTACCAGTATATTTAAGTATTATTATCTATGGATTAGACGTTCAATGTTCGTGACAGTTATTTTAAATTTTTACGGATTGTTTTCATCTTTCTTTTTCAGGTATTAATAATGGGTGAGTTTCTGAGTTTTAAAATAAATTTAGCTACATGTGATTGAATGTGTTATTAACGGAAACACTCAGTACGCTGTTGTAAAAGTGTATTAGGAATATTTTTGTTTCAAAGTTATAATGGTGTTATTGTTTTTACTTTTAGACAAGAGCTTCGACTTGAGTAAGTTATTGCGGGCACATGAAAAGCAACACAAAAGTAAACCCAGCCAGTTCGTCAGTGTAGCCCTTGGGGTATGTTTTGTTTAATAAGGTTTTTTGATTTGGTTATTGATGAAAAATATTATAGCGAATTTATGGACTTTCAGGTGAAGAACCGATTGGAAAAGTGCAATAAGAAAAGACGGAGCAGTCGTCTAACCATCTTTGACAAGATTAGAAATATACCAAAGTGTGTAAGCCCAATTCCTTTACAAACAGAACAAAAACTAAAATTAGCACACCGGATGAAGCAATTGGAAAAATGGAAGGAAGAGAAACAAAAGAAGAAATTAGAGGCTGCAGCACAGAAGAAAAAACCTTTCGTGGCTGGAGTTCCAAATAAACCACTGACATTTGTTCCTCCACCACCGGCTAAGCCTATGCCAAGCACATCTGGAAGAATAACTTGCTCTCGGACATCCAGGATCGAAAAGGCAAAAGTGCCTAAAACAGATGTAAAATCTACTAAGTCTTTTGCACCAAAAAATGCCAAATTCAATCCAGTATTAAATCAAATAGTCAAATTACCACTTGAAATACCCAAAAATGGCATAACAAAGATAAACCCCGTCATGAAAATTGATGGTAAAGTTAAAACCAGAAGTGTAAAACCTAATTCAAGTATTAAAACAGATACTAATGTTAATAATAAAACTGACAGAAAAAAGACGACATCTGAAACATGCAGTAGTTTTAGCTCTACTTCCACAGAATCCGACCAGAAGCACAAACTTGGTAAACAAAATCTGAAAAACACTAAAGTAAACAAATCTCCCTTAAAATCATCTAACAGCTCTGACTCTGAACCATCACTGATTCAGAAGCACAAACTTAAAAAAAATAGTACAAATTCTAAAAACAATGTTCATAAACAGTCAATTAGAGGGTCATCAAGTAGTGACACTTCCATACAACCACAGGAACAACTCATCAAGTCTCCAAGAAAGCCTTCGAGGAATAGTAAAGCTACTACACCAAAGAAATCAATACCGAAGAGTGAATCCAGTTCTGAAGAAAAGTTAAGGTCTCCTAAGTTACCAATGGACTTACCGATGACACCAGAACAGATAGTCGAGGTTGTTCAGAAATTGCCAAGCCCTTGTGTCACCATGTCCAGAGGAAAGGACAATGCTAGGAAGGAGATGCGTAAGAAAATTGATGAAGGTAATAAGATTTTCTTTTTACAACATCCTTCTAATACATTTTGGACCATTTGGTTTAATTCAAACCACAAGACATATCAACATTGCCATTACTTCATGCTTTGATTACATGTTCAAGTGATATATCCCCTGAGGTCAGTTGCAATGCAGATGTGGCACTATTGTCTACCAAGGCAGTATTTTGTTATCTGGGAATAAGCAATTAGGGTTAGCATTACATATTTTTTAATTGCAGGATAATCCTTTTGTACTTTCCTTTAAATTAAACTTCAGAGACACTTGATGGATTAAATTGAATTGTTATTGCTTTTCAGATTTCACTTTCTTTTTGTCTGGATGTATTATTTTTTTTTAACAAACAGCATACATGATTTTTTTCCTACAGGTTTGTTAGATGATGATGTTTGTGAAATGGATAGCCTGGATCATTTCAAGCAACAGCTCGACTCAGAAATAAAACGCATGACAGAGATGTGCAACACATGGGAGAAGATCTCAGAGCAAGTTTCGTTACCTGAAACAGTTCAGGTTGGTTATTTTTTTGTTTGAACCTTTTCACCTTTAACTGTGAATGATTTAAATAACATTATAATGAGTCACAACCTTAGCATTTGGAAAAATTGAGCACAAGTTGTTCAGTCCTTTCTTGTAAAAAAAAATAGTGGAATTGAAAAATTAGTATTATACTGTAATAATAATAATAACAATAATAATATCTGTGGACTTATGACACCAGGTTAGCCCAGTCCTGTCCTGGGGCAAGTTCTGTAAGGACTTGTCTTACAGGTACAAGACAACACAAATATATTTTTAGGTAGATAGGTAGATTTTGAGAAAATCATATACACATACATACAGATCACACATATAACAGACAAAATCAGATATTAATTGTTGATGTACTACGGTGATTATTACAGTACTATATAAGCTGTGTATGCTTTGCTGTGAATTGTTTTGGAAATGCATCCTGTAAATGTACTTTGGATGTAGTCAACCACAAGGACACAAAGAATTGAAAACTATAATTTAAAGTGTTGGCACAAAGTAATTATGCATATGAACTAAAGAAAACTGAATACAAATCATCTGTTACAAATGATAGTATACATATGAATGTAACAGTATAATTGTCCAAACTACCTGACACATAGTTCACCATTAGCTGCTGGTGGGGCTCCAATTAGACATTACATATAGCAGTAATGTATGTCTATGTTGTTTGTAACAATTGACCTTTATAGGAGGCAGTTCTGGGAGCAGTTGGACAGGCGCGTTTACTGATGTCTAAGAAGCTGCAGCAGTTTGCCTCACTGCTGGCCCGGGCGGAGCAGCCCGAGCCTGGCATGGCCCTCGTCACACCAACAGACCTGCATGGTTTCTGGGATATGGTGTTCATGCAGGTTTGTATCATTGTCGAATGTACATAGTCCTTTATTTGATAAGTATCTTTGATAAAGCTAATATCCATGGCATTGTTGATTGCTGACTACTGACTACTATTATTGGATTATGCATTATTTTTTATTTCACAAGACTGTTGGCACCAATTCCATAACTACATGTTACATTAATCAACAATTGCCAATGTCCTTTTGGTGATCTATTGAATAGTAAACAGGTATCCCCCTAACGTGGGATCTGAATGAAATGCGACAGTTCAGAAAAATATAGGAGAGGGAGTGCATAATAATATCTGGCCTGGTATTGACCATCTGTCATGGATCAGGACAATCTCATGCTGCTGTATAAATGAATAATCAACCCAGGTGGAGAATATCGACATGCGCTTCAAGAAGTTAGAGGAGATGCGCGCTCGGGGATGGGCCGACGAGCCACCCCCGGCGCGGCCGGCGGTGCGGCCCGCGCGGAGGGAGAGGGCTCGGCCGCAGCCGCGACCAGCAGCCAGCGGCCTCAAGGACCTCATAGCTGGTGAGTGATATTTTGGAACACGCCTGAGTGGAAAGATGTCACAATCATGATTCGATAGAAGCACCCAAATGAGGAAAAAGTCAACCACGCCGTCCTTGACATAAAAAATGGACTTTAATGGGGAGTGGGCAGACAGGCAGCTCAGGCAGATCCCAAGTTATGGTGAATCAGCACGTGGCTTATCCAGGAGACTGAGGAATGATTTTCATCAGTGCGGTAGGGTGTCAATTGCTTGATTCTCGTGTATATGTATAAATGTAATAAAATAAGTACCTTTTTCCTAAAATATTCTACAAATTACTGTATGGGCTGATGTAACATTAACAATGACACTTGGGCCATCCATAAGAGGGCAGACCCGTCGCCCGTGGCGCACATACACAACACTAATGTACATATGTCTTTTAACAATTTCAACTTAGTTCTGTAGGCTCTTAAGGGTTTTAAGTTTGAACACGATAAATAATTGCTTAATGATAAATATGAACAACGATGACCTTTACTCGACGTTTCGGCCGAATTACACCAGTCGGAGTCACGAGCCGATTCTTAGTGTAACAAATGCATAGGCTCGAAACGATTATGTATAACGTTTTACGTGTACTGATGATGAGGAAATGTGAGCCTGTATAATGTCCTCAGTCAGGAACAGGAACAATGCGAAATGCTTTACAATTGCAGCCAAGAGAAGAGAGAAGATGGCACAAGATCAAACTCAGTGTGCTGTGGCAGAGTCGAAGACCTTCGAGGCGGGTTTCTTCAGTGTGCAGTCCCCCGTGCGAGTCTCGAGCCCCGCCCCTCGCTCCTCGGACTCCGACCGCCGCAGCCTACTACAAGCTGTGCTGTCCAGCGAGACCAAGAAAGCCTCTGCCAACAAGGTACAACCTACTGTCGTCATGTGAGGTTAACTTTTTAATATGTACTGATAACGGTATGGATTTTACTTAAAAAAGTAATGAGAAGAATAAAATTTTGTTTTGATTATTTATTTATATACTTATTTAAAGTAACAAAGTCGCAATAACATTTTTTTATATCACAAGTTAGGTCGGAGTCCTATCAAGTATGTTTGTATATTAACATAAGTGTTAACTTAATATATAACGCTAATTATTCGAAGCGTGCGGTATGAAAAAGCATGATGACTAAAATTTTGACACAACAGAGGTTTTACTCTGACATTGTGGGTGTCATTACTTTGAAATTTAGAAGAGTTTAGTATTTTATGAACTGCAACAAAATGATATGTGATCCCATTCATCACACCCATAAATAAACTATATATATAATAATATATTATATAAAAATATAAAATGTTTTACAATAGTATATTTTTTGTCAGAACGCGTCGTACGCCATACTGCGAGCCTCGTCCATCTGCAGAAACGTGGGCAGCGATGACAGCATGTTCATGGTGAGTTGACCTGGAGACTTGTTGAGCTGAGTCTGACCTGCTCATCTTGGCATCATACTCCCGACGGGGTAGGCAGGTCACAAAACTTACAGGTCATGCCTCCTCCACAACGATAACCCTCAAAAATGTTGAATAAGTAATTAATCTAAACCATTTTTCCTTTTGGTGAGAACCAATGCTCACAATTAACATATGCATACATACAATTTGGTCCTCCTGACAATGGGCCACCACAGTGTCACAAGTCGTCCGGTGAGTCTCAAATTAATATCAATATTGAATATCTATTACAGTCACACCCAGTGCCATTGATCCCAGTGAATCTGTGTGCCACTCCGGCTCGCAGCATCCTGAAATTGGTGGGCAGCCAGTCTACAAGGAAATCAGGCAAGAAATCTATCAAGATGGTACTCTTCAACAACTCCGATGCTGATGCCGAAAATACATCTGTAGATGAGGAACCTGTAGAGCAAGGTATTGTTAATGAGGCAGAAGATATTAACCAGAATAATGACGATAGACGCCAGTCTATCTGTAGCCATACGGAGGAAAACAAAATTCTGGATCATCTACAGAAGCCAAGATTGGTCAGACAGGACGCGATAGAAGACAGGAGTCCCGTGATGACCAGGAGCAGAAGGAAGAGCATGCAAACACCACTTTTAGACGGAAAAAGTGAAAAGACGCCTAGAAGATCTAGACGGAAACATGCTTTACAAGAAATTGATGTGAACATAAATACTGTTGAGGAGAAAGTGATGACGCCAAGAAAATCCTCTAGAAGAAAGAGTTCAATGACTCTAGTGGACTGACAATGATTTTAATGTCACATTAATTTAACAGCAGTTCATAGATGTACTATCTACTCCAGACTATGTCTGATGTGTGAAGCACCAGTGTGGTCCTGTACAGGTGATGAAATACGGGAAATAAAATATGCAAGAGGCAGTTGTGAACATTGACAGCAAGAATTATTAATATTCATATCAGCATATTATTTAGTTTTGCCATGTTAAGTACTACCAGAGGAGTGTTCATACATTCTACAACTTGAGGGTGTCAACTTGAAACTATTATTTTATCTTAATTTTCTTTAAACTAATTTATTTTATTTTTAATGAATTCTATATATTTTTGTCTATCCATGGTTATATGTACAAGGCCATACCTGAAATACACCATCTCCCTGGACCTGTATGGAGGACACAAGCCTGTCTCCAGTGTCTGAGATCCGTAGTTCCCACTGGTTCCAACAATGGCACTGAATTTATTTTCGCAAACGTTCATTTCTCGACAGAAGGTAGCTTAGAATAAACTGGAAGCAAGTTCTGGTGTGTGCCATATTCACTATTGCATATATAAAGAAAATAATATGGCAAATTTACGAACTGGAAACGATTAGTTTAGTTTATTTAAATATGACTAGCATAGTAGACAAAGTAGTCTCACTATAACTTAGTCTAGAAGTGATATTACTTTCACATATGTCGCAGTCAGATTGTCTACATCACCGTATTTCATTACGGCCAGCCGCTATCCAAAACAGGGCCGTTTTCTATTTTGTGGCGGGTTAACGATTAGCCGGATTGAATATGGCCGAGTGAAATTGCACCAGAAAGATTTCGCCGTTATACGATATTCAATGAAGCTAGCTTTATTGAAATAAAGGGAATAATTATACGCCTTTTTGACACGTTTTAGTTCCTAATTTTAACACTCGCAGCGTTGCTTGACATGACAATGGCGGTGTCGATTGTAGAATATAGAGATAGGTAGGATAGGTTGGAAGGTTTAGTGGTGAGGTTGTCTGTTTATTTACATTCAAAACACTTGGTCTAATTTCACATTTGTATCGATTACTATCACTGCCTGAAATCAAGAGACTCAATGAGGCTAAACGTCTGCCGCCATAGTGAATAACGTCTCGCAATGATAATCCGGCTAATATTACATTAGCCCGCCACAAAATGGCTAGCCGTAATGATTTGGTTGTTGTACAATACGACTACGACAGATACATCGTATTGGATGACACGAGTGTGCGTGAGTGTTGCCGAGAGAAGAGGAGTCGTGTATCATACACGGTAAGAGGTGTACAATAAATTATGTCTCAACTTTACCAGCTCATTGCTGATCTTTACGATTTTTTTTAGTTATGTCTTTATAACCAGTTACGTGCGGCTGTTAGACTCAGGTCGCTTACACTTGTATGTTAGATCACCCCCCCCCCCCACTAATAGCAGGCGGGTTGGTCAAAGCATAGTATTGGAGTATATTGTCATGTCGCCAGTACCTGGGGGTAGAGAGCTAGTGCCTGACACAATAAATTAATTTGTAGTACTCGAGCCGGTCCATACGAAATACTAATAAAAGGTGCTCGCACATCAGTGGTAGGTTTGCAGGGATAGGAATCCAAATAGAAATTGTGAGACAGTACCTACTATACCCTACTGGAGCAACAGACGTTAGGGGGAGGAGGAGTGTACAAATTGTGATCTCGCATGATAAGCGCCACAGTCTTTGTCTCACATTTTCAATACAATCAATAAGTCCTGAAGTTACGTCACACAGTAACTTTGCGTTTCTCCTTTTTGTTACTAGATTTGACAAGGCCCCAGTTGAGTTTACAGACGCACACGTTACCGTCTAATAGTTGCACTGTCGTCGCGTCTGCACGAGAATCCCGTCTGTACTGTACAGGGCCGCGATCTTGGTCGGCCTCAACGGTTTTGTCTTGACTCTAGTAAGCAGTAACGGTATGTCTTGTCGGGGGTACCGTGGAATTTTCACTTGTGGTGCTTCTGGGGAATGCCACGTCCCCGGCCTGCACCCGCCACTGGGACGCGACTATTGTTTGTCAGTGGACACTATCCATGTTTTGTTAATAAATGTTATTGAGTGTTGTGGTCATCATGTGCCTTTGATATTATAAGTGCTGTGCTGGAGTGGAGCTCGGCGTGTTGGAACTGTCTAGATGTTTAGGAATGATTGTTCCGCAGATAAAAATACGCAGGTCGCTTCAACTTATGACTGTTAGATACTTGTGCGAACTGCTTCTTGAACAAGTATACCTAAGTTTTGTGTTAAAATGGATTATTTCATTTTTCAGTTTTGTTTGTTTTAACAATGGAGATCCACGCATCTAGAGTAAGTTGTTGAAGCTGCCTGTGTCGAATGTGTCTATAACAAATGTCTCGCATATTAAATAAATATGATACAATTGAATATTTCGTTTTTTTGATGATCCTTAATTAATTATTTGTAATTCACTCTGTATTTAAGCAAGGGAAGATTCGCCGCCGGAACCAGACGATTTGATTGTTAACATATAATGCTGATTAATAAATATTTGATATGGATATCATATTTGTCTTAGGCTGATTTTAGTCTCACGCTCACCGTCATTGCTCATTGCTCAGCGCGTTGTTTGTCAGCGCTGAGGCTCAGCGTGGCTCGTTTTAGTATCATACTGACCGCCTTACCTAACAAACGACGACAAAATGCGGAGTGTATTAATTATTGCTGCTTTGTACTATGTATCCCAAAAAAATAAAAACCGGCGACGACGAAGACTCCATGTTCATTCATTGATTGAGCAGAGAGCCGTTGCAGGAGAGTTTGTCTTGCTATATGGCACTTTTAGGGCTGACATAAGTAAATTCTTTAATTACTTTCGAATATCCACACTACCGCACTCGGAAACGCCTGCTGTCCCTCTCTTGCCGGAAGGTGAGGGAGAGATAGTGTCGTCCCGCTTGCACCCCAGCCCTCTCGTCCTTGTTCGGAACGCGGTCTGGAATAATTCCGTGCCGTGTTTAGAACTCGGACGAAGCCAACGAGCTTTTTGTATACATATAGTCTGGTATATAAGAGGAGACCTAGACCCAACAGGTCCGAAGCCGCAC
>JAFELO010000676.1:182335-224419 GCA_017140195.1 Eumaeus atala | reverse complement strand
TGCGCACGCATGACACACCCAATCGCTACTCACCACAGTCACAACATACCACATAACACACAGGCCCTAAATGGGCCTACATTTCCGTGAGCCAAAAGCCAGGACGGCAAACCGCAATTTTATTGCGGCCCCGTTACCGAGGGGATAGTCGTCCCCTTGCGACCCAACCCGGGTTATGAGGTTCGCCTCGATGCCCGTAACCCAAACAGTTTCTGTGGAGAAGACCAGCAGTGACTTTCGAATGTCAACTAGAACATTTGAGAACTTGCGAGAAGCAAAGATACATGATGAACTGGTCCATTGCAGCTTACGAATCGTGCCTATACCACCGATTGAACGACTAGTGGTGACTTTAAGGTAAGAAAAAACATATTTACTCGTTTTATAATTATGTGTAATCATGGCAAAGTATAGGTAAGAAAACAACATATGTATTTATTATTATGTTTCAAATTATAGGTAAGACAAAAAAATAACATAAATGACATATTATTAGTAATTAAACATAATATAATTATTCATCAGTACGTCTAGCTGTTTCATAACCTGTATCCACTTCGCGATTCGCCATGACTGTACGCGCTGACGACGTCCGCTCCGCTTGACTTTTTCTTTTTTTTTTTTCGGAGGGACCTAATACTGGTTGGCGGCGCTAGTCCAGCCTCAACAGTTCGACTGACTACGAAGACTTTTTTGTCTTCAGGTTTAGGGAGACGATAGGGGGACGGACCCCCCTCTTTTCCCGCAGATGGGAAGAGATGAACCGGGTTGATTGTGGGCGTACCCTACAGTGATTATTTTTGGGGCCGAAAAGGGGGAAGCGGTCCCCCTCCCCACTCTAGTGGGACGGCGCGCGCACGATGCCGTTTTAGTTGCGGTGACTCCGCTTGACACTAAAACGCTCACTGAACGCAGAGGCGCTCGTGCGATCGTCAGGCCGACGCGTGACGCGTACGGACGCGTAGCTATCAGCGCTGACCACCGTGCGCGCTGTTAGCTACGCGTCACCAAAAAATGCTTCCTAAAAGTTCATATATCTCGCCCATCAGCGCTGACGGTGCGCGTGCCGTCGGCGTGAGACTAAAATCAGCCTTAAACTTTCGTAAACTTGTGACATCAGGACATCTGTCATCAGTTTATCCGTGACCATGGTTGCTGTAAAGCTTCTAAAACGTTAGGCTACAATTGTATATACTGCGACAAAATCCGTATAAGTCGTTTTGTTGTAACGAATATGTTACAATTTGATAATTGCATATTAGAAGCATCTCAGAAAAGGTTACGCCGATGCGTATCCCGCCCTCACGAGGAACACTGGTGGCCCATTGAAGGGTGCCTCCCCCCTCTATGATTCTCCAGTGCCCTACAGACAATAATTAATCGTCAACACTTCAAGAGAGGTAACGTTAAAAGTCCACTCGCAGAACAGTTCCAGATTTACAATAGTGTTAATGAGCCTCGATTACTGAATTACATCAATTTTAATATAATGGATTCAATCTTGTTTATTTAACATATTTTGGCATTGACTTTATTCAGTGAATTTTGCGACTAGGAAGGTGTGTCTTTTGTAATTCTAGACGTTGGATGTACCTCCTTGGTTGTGCCGGCCCAATCTGGTCGCACAAATGTGGGGAGGTACTGGGTAGTGCCAGATTGGAAAAGGAGAAAACGGTTTCCTAACATTGTTTACGTTAGGTACTAAATAAATATTTTATTAACACAATTACTCATAATTAAGATGAAAATATGTTTATCAAAATAGGATTTTACGAACCTGCGACAGTGATCGATACAAGTATGAAATTAGGCCGAGTGTTTTGAGTGCAAAATTAAAAAAAATAATAACCCAACCACAAAGGCTTCGAACCTATCTGCATAGCTTTTTCATTATCATCATCTTTATCGGCCCTTATCGGTCTACTGCTGGACACAGGCCTCTCTCAATGAACCCCAAGACGACCGATTCCCTGCTACTCGCATCCATCGCGCACCGGAGATCGTCTTCCCACCTGAAGAACCAGTTAACCTAACCACCATTTTACCATAGCTTTTTATTTCTCTATATTCTACAATCGACGCCATTGTTGTCATGTCAAGAAACGCTGCGGGTTAGGAACTAGGACGTGTCAAAAAGGTGGATAATGATGATATGATGATAATGAATTTTCTGCAGAATCCCGATGGGAAACTTACTAACTGTTAACTGTACGATTCCCAATATCCATCACTGATGCTTATGTGAGAACTGAGAGAGAAATAGCATTTTGGGCGTGTAGGCACAGTTCTATTGTAGGCAACGCGTCTGTACAGCGTGTATGTTTATAGTCACGCAAAGACGTGAAGTGCTCGTTTGTCGTCTAATGTTACGAAAAGAACTGTGTATCTGCTCCAACACCCGACTGCACCGGCGTTTACTCGAAGAAACGTGTTTCTGAAGTGAATGTTGAGCGACAGACGTAAGCGGCAAAACGTAAAGCGTTACCCCGGGGGAAACCGTCACGATGCTGTATCTCATACGATGTGATAGCTAGGTAGACAGTTAAAACTTTCACAGATGATGTATTTCTGTAGCAGCTGTAACAACAACATGGGCCACCCTATGCAAACTTGGTTTATTTTGCCGTTTATTATAGTCGATATCGTCGAACCCTCTGTACGCGAATCCGGCTCACACTTACCCGTCTTTTCATACAGCGCGCTTTAAGCAGTTTCTTAAACAAAAACCAGTAAACAAAACCTTTACTGTCAGGATACAGTGCGCTACTCGTAATGTTTATTCGCTACTGGAGGTATTTGGCCGGGCTCATAGGCACACGAGTCCCCGGGGCGCCAAGAGATAAGGCGCTCCTGGCCGGGCCCGCAGTCCCGCTGCCCTATTTAGCTCATTGCCAAATTGCTACAACACGGAGCATCTAAATATTTACGCGTTAGCTGTGCCAACTGAAGAGATTCACACGTCACAATATTCTAAGTTTGGTACATTATGTGTATCAATATCAAGGTACCTTCGCTGAGACCCTATTGTAGACCCGTAGGTGTTAGGCAGTGGGAGTAATCCAAAACATTGTAAGCCCTTAAATTTAACAAAAACCAATGTTTACATGTTAACTGTCAAAGCGATGACAGAAATATGACACTCAGTGACAGTATATACTGTGCCTTTTGCGCAGTTTGTGACTTTCCAGTGCCTCATTAGCGGGGAGGAGAGGAGAACGGCACGACGCGTCTGTATCGCATTATTGCTATTATCGCGATAATCGCATTATTGTTAAATAATGCGATTATCGGTAGTCATTAAAATAAACCGGCTTCTCATTTACCTTCTCAAACTATAAAAATAAAAATACTTTGTTGAATAAGTTTTGGTTTTTCCTTCTGCACTTCTGCCGGTTCGTTCATCCGTGCGGTTGGGTGGACGCCAAACGTAAAGGCACCCATGACCGTCCAGTGTGGCACAGATAACGTAAGAAATATGGCAACACCTTCAGCGTGCATCACCAGGACTGTACTTCAGCTTATTTCTGCTCCTTTCATTGTCTATATTCGTGATTTAATGCCGGTTATTTTCATTTGGGACCAGGAGACTAATGTGGCCAGTCGGTTCGTCACGCCAAGTCCGAAAAGTCGTGGACCTCGAATCACATGGTTTGAAGGCCAATTCTGCAGAAAAGCGAATTGGAGAGCCGACCCCGACTATAATTAATGGGGAAAAATTGTAACAGAAGCGGAAATGGATGCCTCGCGGTGCATCTTGAGTATCGAAAGAGGCCGTGAGTTCGAGTCCTAAGTCGCACCAAAAGGTGTTGTTGAAATGTTCAATATTTAATTACAGAGCAGGGAAGTAGGCGATGCGATACCTTCGAGCCTCGACAAGAATTTTATTCCGCCGGTCCTGTGCCTGATTACTCGCCGGTATAGTCGGACTGCGTGCCTTTGTAACAGTCTCAATATCGGAGTAGAGAGTGCACTTGTGTCTGCGTAAACACTTGTGCACTGTGATGCGTGCTGCGCAGATGCCCGAAATTCGGTTAGGAGGATGATATTATTATTAATAATAATGATAGAATTTATCATTATTATTAATAATAATAACATCCTCCTAACCGAAATTCTACAATTACTCGTTACTTATGTTGAATGATCTACAATTACTCGCGTCAACCAGACGCCCTCTCCGCAAATAATAAAGCGTTATAAGGAATGGTGCGCCGAGTATTATCCGCTAGTAATGTAAACAATAACTTGGCTAAGCTACGGGAGGGGGGACAGTAGGGGGACCAGATTATTACCATTTGTGGGACATTCACTAAATCTGTAGGGTAGTACACTAATACTTTTTAATTCCGACTTTAAATAGTTATTGTAACAGTCATTGACATTGCAGCTCCTTGCCGACACGACAGTTCTCTCGCTCACGCATACAGTAGTGAAGTGGTAGCTATGCTGTCGCGTTTCTTTTAAGGTCCAGTGATAGACAAAAATGAAGGTCACTGTGGAACGCATATGCATATTTTTATCAGATTTTTTCTGCAGATATGTATGGCCGTTAGTAGTCACTGAACCACTACTTTTACTCGTTTTCTGCATACAGCAAAAAGTACTCTTGTTCCATTGCGGTACAATCAACAGCTAATAACAAACATGGTCACCCTACAGTACACAGCTTCAGTGAGTTTATTAAAAATTGGATTTAGTGTGGGCGCGCGGGACGTGTGGTAGGGCGGGCGGCGAGAGCGGTGGGGCGGGACGTACAGTCATCATCAAAAGTACCTGAATATATTTCAAACATAGAACAGGAGGCTTTATGCACTCAACAATATGTTCTTGTTATTACGGGCATTGAAAATCTAGATCTGTTAAGCAGTAATAATAATAATGTGCATATATACAAGATATACAATATAAAGTTTCATAATGAAATGTCATTCTTAAGCAGCCGTGATTTAACATAATCATATTTTTTGCAATGTCAACTTAACGTGTATGATTTTAAGTTGATTTTACAATGCAGATTCTATTCGAGATTGAATTTCGTGATGTGTAAAATTTGAACATATTACAGTTGCACATCTTTTATACGGTTTCGAGACGTTCACTATATTATTGGTATTTTTCTAAATGACAGGTTACAGCCTACACGACATAACACAGCCTACAGGACAGGTACTAAACAACTGACATATGTTTTATATCTTTTGTATATGTAATATTTTTATTATAGAAATATATAATGCACATTTATATATCCATGATCTGGGTGGGAACCAGCTGGATGCCGGCGTAACGTGTAGGGTACCTGCGACTTCAACTGAGCCAGCCGGCCGTCAATTTATTTTGAAAGTCAGTCGAAATTAAATGACAATAGATGATAATGAACAGTTGTATTCGAGTTTTGATTACGAGTGTCCAGTTCAATATTATCCGGCGAACGTTTCAATCTGTCATGACGCCCGGGGACATGGGGACACGGAGACATGGGTTTATTTCAGTATCACAGCGACTTCTTCAAACGTCAGTCACATTATAAAACACTAACTGTGCCACGCTGTGTCACTCGCGTATATTCTATCCCGAGGGTGGAGGGAGCCACTCATTTGTCTCGGGATACAAAATATATTTCAAATAAAATAACGAGAGAAATCTGGTACAGGACCATCGACCAGCTTCCCGACCAGTCCGTAGACTGGTTTTAGTAGTTGAAAATCTTATTTAACACATTCCGGTCCGACCCGGGATTCGAACCTGAGACTTGACGATCTGTGGTTGAATATATGGACCACTACACCACGAGGCAGTCCATAAACATCCCTGCAGACCCTGCGTCCTTTTAATTAGTCAATTAAAATATTGATATACTTCACTCTGTTGGATAACGCAAGTAATGCGGGCCAATTGAAACACTTCATTAGAGTGTTTTTGACGTGATAAGGACTTATAAATCGATATCGCTAGCTGCATACACGTAAATCTATGACGTCATGGTAATGTTCCAAATGAGCGGAGCCTTCGTGCGAGAGAGCGTTACACGTGCTCTCTTTCTCCCCATCGGGCGATGCGTGCACAGATCAATTAGAGAACAGTTATTACATAACATTGCATCAACCGCAAAACCGAATTACAGAGAACCAGCTTTAATTATGCTCAGCGGTTCACCACACGTTCCCACTACCCAGGGCCGAGGCTGGGCCAGAGCGTATTTCTGCGTCCCCAGGATCGACTGCGGCTAATACTTATCAGCATTCAGCGGGAAGGACGACCTGTTCGTTGTGAACGAAATGGGTCAACATTTTGAAGACGTTGTTCAAGCGGATGTCTACGGACGTTGCTAGCGAGCCCTGTTCGTTTGGGTCCTCTACAATAAAAATAATAGTAAATACGTATAATACCGAGGTAGTATTAACGGATCACCTGAAAATAATCCATTACACACCCCTACCCCGGGGCTTTAGTTAAATCCTTGAAAAATGCGTTGCATGGTTCAGTTTGACAGTGGACGGGGGACTGATGGTACTGTGGGCGCGTCGGAGCTGTAGATGGTCATGGATATAATGGTGTTGTAGGGATATAAAACAACAAGAGGCGTCGGATTGATTGCCGAAGCGATTCTTTATTTCTGCAATGAGGATGGAAAATACTATGTTATCGGGGGTTGATTTTCGAAGAGTCTAAACTTTTGATGAAACTCGTTATAGTTATGTATCCCAAATTCCTACAGTACCAGACAGACAAACATACATACACACTTTCGCATTTATAATCTTAGTGTAGATAAAAGGGCAAATAGTACGTACACTACTGCTAGCCTTTTTTTTATTGACGCGTGGAAATACATTTATGCGCCATCATCGGCCCTGGGCGAGGTCCAGTGGAATGTGGGGCTCTGCTCATAAGAAGAGTACAAAGAGCGCCTCTGCCTTCTACTCTTTAGCCCCCTCTACTAATCAGCGGGGTACAAAGAGGAACTCCCTCGGTTCAATTGGACCGCTGGCCTAAACTTGTTCAAGCACATCTAGGCCAGATTTAAAGCTAATGTCCCCACCGTGTTTCAAGCCTTATCTGGGGGTGAACCCGGACACCTTAGACGAAGTCAATTGAACAGAGCAAGATTGCCCTTTGCACCCCTCTTATAGTAAGAGGGGTGCAGACCTCACCTTATTGCACTGTCGCAACAAAATGTTATGTTAAAGATGCAAATATAATATAAATGCTTTCGGCAACAAAGGCAGTTTGAAGCTCCCAAATCTATTTGATAAAAGTATATAAAGCAAGTCATTCTCGTTACAATTTCACTCTGCGCTTCATAATCGCCTGTTTTCATGTTCTTTTTGTTTCACAACATTACAGATAAAAGATAGAGACGCTATTGTGCCAAATAAATATAGATAAAACAAAGTCGCAAACTTTTTAGTACTTAAACTTTGGAGAACTCAAGACGCGATGAAACAACAGTGATTATTTATTTCTAGTATTCTAGGGTTCTAATTAGCATCACCTCGCGGTTTTACTCGCTTAAGCCACTAATTTCACTGCTTCTGGCCGTAGTGAGGTGGTACATATCCTATAGCTTTCCTCGAGAAATGATCTAATAGGGAAATAATTTTTCATCCACACGAACAAATGCTACTGCTTTATAATCTTTCTGACTGCTCGTTTTCCCACCAGAACTAAAAAAAATTACTATGAGCACTATGTGAGGAGTGTCTGTAGCTTATTTCGTAGACGCGCAGCGCAACAGCAGACGAGAGATCACGTGGCTACCGGCCACCCATGGCCGTGCGACGTACCTGTAGTCCCGGGCCCCTCACACTACAGGCTCTCGCGGACACTGGGTACTATACAGCACGACGACTGGCTGGCTAATTTGGTAACGTAGCGGTTGGTAACGCAGAGGGTGCGGTTTAGGATCTGAATCCCACTTATATCTTTTTTCTTTCCACGTGGTAAAGCCCATTACTGTGCAGAATACCCACAAAAACAACCGCGAGTGCCATCAGTGTTACCTTTGGTGAGGTGCCGAGAAAAAACAAAACATCAGGGCACCTCGACGGCCAGTCAGGCCCCTAAGGGACCGACGCCACCTCCACAGATGGGGTTGTCCCGCACGACAGGACAAACCCACCACTTTGGAACAGTGCAATGGTGTGATGTTCCCATTCTCACCCCATGCCCCGAGTGCAACAGCGCAGCCTCGTGTTGCTTTTTAGTCCCCTCCTCTTATAAGAGGGGTACAAAAAGCAGCACCTTCCTCGGTTCAAATGGCTGCGCTCAAGGTGCCTCGTTTCACCCCAGGCCACTGAGACCCACCTCCACGACAAAGCAACGTGGGATTCGGAACCATGGTGGGGATCCGAATCCCACGTTGACCAATGATATTTATGTGTAATATATATATATATATATATATATATATATATATATTTCTATAATAGAACCTTAAATGTATACCTATAACACAAGCTCCTACAGCACTTAGCACAGGGTGTGGTGAGTACAGTTCACGGATGTTATTATTATGTTATATGTATATGAACGAGAGGTACGCAGATTTTCTCTTACAACTTACTTGTTTAATCTCATTGTGTTTTACTTTTTCTACCAGCTTTCGTTTGAAATTGATATTGTCATTGTAGTGATGTGCCTCGTACGACGCTTAAACATCGTGTAGATACTTTATGTCGTTTGAAAAATATCAATGTCGTTCGATTATATTCGTTGTTTTATATAAGTTTTTACCTTTAGGAGAGATTGTTCCTCTACCTTATTGTAAGAATAATAAATAAAATGGGGTATATGCAATATTTGATGGAAGGCATTAATTAAATATTACCGCAATCAAAATGCAGTATTTATTCAAATGATACAGAACAACCGCGTACTTAATACTTATAACAAACCTGCTCATTTGTCTTTGTCAAACAGAAAGTCTGGTCGTGTTTATGTCTCGAGTCATGATGCGTCTACCCATCATTTAACCGTGTGTACTACTGAGACATGAGTACGAGCATCATTATTTCGGAATCGCTGGACTATACTCCCTGTAGTACATATGTGTGTACTATTGTAAATGCTTACATTTATTTCGACAAATGCAAAAAATCAATAAAGTAAACTCGAGAATGCCTGACGAGCCTAGATTTCTGAAATCAAAGACAGAAAAAAAAACATTTCGAAAGACGAGATATCGAGTACCTGGTACAACTTGGATACAAACAGTACGTGTTGGCTGTCAAGTGCGTGTAACAATAATACAACGTGGATAAATGCATTAAGTATTGTTTGATTAGTCGAACGATGGAGCACAGCTTGTTGCTGTATCCTTTTTTGAAGACGATGGGCAAACGAGCATGTGTATATTGATTACTGCCGCCCATAGACATTCACGATACGCGTCGCCGGCCATTAAGGAATAGGTATGTTTTCCTATTCACCCCTGAGTCATATCGTTTCGGAAATAATAAGGGAGGCAGCGGGTTCCACAATACAGATGTATATGTAAGAAAAGCAAGATGGAGCTACTTGCCTTTACCTTTTGTATTTCGGATAACGAATTGACATATAAAGGAAGACTTCTGGTTGACCTGTGATACAAAGGTATAGCTGTGGGGACCGGGCGTAACTAACAGTCAGACTTGATTACTTCTACGCTATAATAGTTAATAACAACAACTTAACGTTAAATTGAAAGACATAAAACCGATTCTTTCCTCGTTATCCATAGGAATCTAATGACATCTGATCGCGATCATAAAATGTTAAAATCCATCATTGTGCTACACCGTTGTGGACTTAAGGACATCAAAGTGGTGGGCGTGGAACTTCGAGTTCGGTCGCGATGTCATAAGACGGAACTCTGTTGCTGATATTAAACTGAACAATTCCCACAGAAAATACGGTAAAAGACGCAAAGGGAATCGACATCCAATGGAACGAGGTGTCCGGAAATAGCTACGTCGTCAACGATTCGTGTGGCTCTACGTTCTATACGGTCAAATGAAACGAGCTGATACTGTGGGGCCTCTGCCGATAGGCCATATGCGGTCGGACCTGCGTCTTGTAAACTTGCAGCCGATAGGCTGGAGTGAACTACTGCTTCGCTGTACTGCGCACGCATAGCTTTTTTGAGGCTAATTTAGCCTTCGTTTCCAAATGACCGCGGAACGGAATGTTACTCTACACACCGCCACTAAGTAATACCAATTCTAGCTGATAGGCAAGTGTTTTGAAAACGAAGAGATACGACGAAGGGCGACTTTTTGGCGGTAAGCGCGCAAACTTATAACTTATGGGTGTTAAATTGGACATTCCGAACCCCATTTGAGAAACAGATCGTCGGCTTCAGACACAAATTTTGTTCCGATACTCAGCCCCGTGTTCGCGAGAAATATTGGCGCGGCTAATGTATAAAACTTCCCCTGTGCATCCACGTAACAATGAAGGCCACTTTGCAGCATGTATCTTAGAAGATTATTACATTAAAATCGATTATAATGCGAGCGGTAGAAACGAATATCCATTGCTCGGCACCTCACTAGTGCTCCGGGTGGTCCGATCCCGCTGGGCGCTGGTCTTCGCGTTACGAATCGACTCGATTAGCTGATAATATGATTTACCGACGTATCCGTTCACTCATTATGGGTCTTAGTGCCTCAGACATAAGCATCAGTATCAATTTGTCTAAATAGCGCTTACCGTGTGAATTTATGTATTTGATAAAGGAAATTGGTTAGACGGGATCGATAGAAGGTTCGAGAAATCCCTTTGGAGTTACTTTTACTTGGACTCATTTGCAATAGTGGCGCTGTGCAGCGCTGCTGCAGATTCATGTTGTCGGTACTTGGCACCTCTCGCTCACGTTTTGTCGTCGTCAGTATGTTGAGTGAAGACTACTGATGACAAGGCTCAGTAAGACACAGCCTATCTTGCTCTGTTTCTATTTAGTAGCAGGTGTCTACATAACATGTCTCTTTTTTATAGCACAGGACGTCAAACGAGCTATTGGAGCAAATTGGTGACTACAGATGCCCATTAACATCCGCACAGTTAATGGACATATAGACGATCTGATCGATCTGAAACGCTTAGATTATAACAATAGTAACCAAAAACAAAAGTTGAGAAGTATTTTTCCCGTGAACATTGTGCGTTCGTTCCGAGTTTCATTGACCCTCGGCCATTGTGGCTGGTCATCGCGCTACTGCGAGCTCATCGTAGCGGCCGATTGGAAACGCTACACCGTCGTAATTATCATTAACTTCTCATTAAACTCATTAAAAGCTTCGCAGCAGCGGTACCAATTCGCTCTGAGTTCAAGCATTTTAATTACAATCTGTAATCGAGATAAGATTGTGTGTTGATGCACACACGGTAGAAAAGATATATCAGGGAATATTTATTGTGTTGAGCAGGCACGGTCACGGAACTTACCATGGTACAAGCCTTGTCGTGGCGGTGGGGCTCAGTAACCTGGGGAGAACCCAGACACCTTGGGCGAAGCCAATTGATCCGAGAACGCTGCTATTTAAATCCTTGTTATAGAAAGAAGGGACTAAAGTGCATGTGGTGGAGGCGCTTTCACGCACGGGACAAAGGGCGCAGACAGGAACCCCACCCCATTGCACAAAGTTGGTGGAGCTTTCATAGTTGTCCATAAAAGCGACACTTCTAGGAGGGATCCGTCCCTTGGGGGACTGATTACACGTCGAGGTGTCCTCATATTTTGTGTTCCTCACCAAAGGCAGCACTGATGGTGCTCTCAGTGGTTTTGTGGGTATTCGGCCGTTAAATGGGCCGCGAGCCTCACACACCAATAGATCCCACCTGGGGCCGGTGGAGGTGCGGAAATGTGTTTCCCCACGTCGCAAAAAGAAGCACGGCTAGGGAGGTAGTGATACCTATTCTGTCGAGTTTCGTGCTGTCATATCGACGCTCGAGTTGGCGTGTTAGGACTTATTGTGCTTCAGAAATCTTAAGGTATAAAATTATACATCCACCTACAGATAGTGCAATGCTGCATTGCAACTGAATTAGACCACTGACCATGACTGAGGAAGCACCTCGCGCTCGCAAGATATTGCCGTACAGTGACATCTCCGATGTCACGTTTCGTGTGGTTTCTAAGTTCTCAATAGCCTACTTGAGGCGAAGGGAAGAAGGGCAACACGTTGTCCAGGAGCAACACGCGTCCTTGCAGCACGGGGCTCACGCGGTGTGATAAGTCCACTAATATTATTATTTATAATAACAAAAGTGCTACATTGTCAATTGATAAAAGTCTTATGAAACATCCCCGGCCTCGACAGCTATATTTTCACAACGCGGCGATGTTGCCCCTTGTAAGGTGTACATTACAGTACAGCAGCCAGCAGTCAGCAGTCGCTGCTGCGCTTCCACGAACCCCCACAGCTGTGCCAGGCACCGGCAGTAATTATAAACGAGCGCTGATTAGTCGACGACAAGTGCTCGCTATATTTAGTACCACGCGCCGTGACGAGCGCACGGCCGACTGGCTGATTGCAATACAATGATATAATAATGTAACATTGTTAAGGTACAACTACAACTTTTATAGTACACGAAGGCTAACGAATGGAGCGTTTTACGGCCACGAGGCCCATTGAGGCCCATTGGCTTGTACATTTACATATACGTTGTTATACAGCTGAAATGCTACGCTTCGTCTCCAGAGTCTAAACGTATGCCTGGCTGCATTGCTAAGTTATCGGGCAGGTGCGACGGTGGAAGTAGCTCCATCTTGCGAAGCAAGTGTTACCTACTTTCACTACTTTCAGCAATGTAGGGAAAGAGTTCAAGATGACCTGTAATGCATAGGTATAGCTTTGGGGACTGTCCGGTCGTCACTAACACTCGGACTTGATTTAATTGATACACACAAAACCGATTCTTGCCTCGTGATCAACAGGAATCTAATGATATGACCGTGATCATAAATTGTTAAAATCCTATCGAATATGGCGCGGAACACGGGAACCTGTGTGCATACTCTCAAAAAACATCATGCTTCTTTTGACATAGAATGTAGAACAGAAAAAAAAAACATTTTTTTATTTACTTAAAAATGTAAAATTAAATACTGAGTCCAAGTTATTACGTTTCGCCCTTAAATATATAAAATTTAATTATTATAACACTTTATAATTCAGATGAAACGAGAAAGTTTGTATAATGTTCCCCTTACAAATTCAGGAGTGCCGGCTGAATATCAGTAATTCTATCTTGTAGATAAGTCTTGCGCCGTTCAGTCACTTAATGTTTCATTTTATCTTTGTTTTGTTGTAAATTGTTCTTGTTGTTGTTAATTCTACAATTATTATCCTGTTTAGAGATAATATGGAAATATCGCTTTTTTCTTGCTCAAGAAAAAAGGTATTCGTGTCAATATATCTTCTGACGTCTTTATAATATTTTTTGCCCGTCTTTGAATGTTACGTTCTTGTATTAAAGATCTCAGAACATAACCATACCTATTTAGGAATGTCAACATTTGACCAACCTAGCATAGCTTATTTAAGCTATGGTAGGGTTGGACCGCGATTACATCATTTTATCACACTAGGATCAACCTTGTTAAGCTGCCATTTTGAATACAGGACATGTAAGGAGGGTACAATTAAGCCAGCGTGTGCACTAAGCACTTAGCTGGTGGGTGCTGTCTGGCGCAGGAGGTATCGCGGTTTGAGCCATTAGCTAAAGTTGCGCCCTGGAACTGCCATTAAATTGGGCTACAGGATATTCACGTGTACCTGGATACTTTGATATATATATATAGAGCGGCCTTGTGGTCTAATCGTAAGCATGTTGAATCAGATTGTAATGTTCCGGGTTGGAGACCCGGCCCGACCCAAAATTTACTAAATTTTTCTGCTGACACTAGTCATACGTCCAAGAAAAATTTCAGCTCTCTGGGAATGAAGATCTAAATTGAGTTGACTGGATTATAAATGTGGCGCTGCCTTATTACTATGGAGCTATTTTTCCAGGTATAAGTATATTTAATGGATAAACACTTTAGTATTATATAAGTGTATTTTGTAACCGAAGGCATATTTTGCCATTCCAAAGCGGTAATCATTAATCTAACCGCTTGTTCTCTGCCAGAAAAAAATGAAATTGAAAACTAGCGATATCTGTCGATCGGTAGTTTCAGGCACATCCCTAAATTATTGTTTTGTAATTTGCTGACTAGGGGTGCCTTAAAATGACGAGGGTAAACGAATATTTAGGGGTTTGACTCCGCGTGGCTTTCCGTCTCCCGGTTGTTGGTATTTTACGCAATACGCATTCTACCTGTCTGCTATATAATGATAAGTGGCTTAGGGTACGACTTATTTATTATGTTCAGGATCCCCCTGTTTTATGCCCTTATGATTTCATTCAATTATTCATTCATTTTTAAAGACGAATTTTTTTTTGATGGGATATGCGTTTACATTTACATTTACGCCATTATACCGTTTCCGGAGTCTGGATTTAGAATAGGCCATGGCAAAAGTTAAGGCTACATTGAAAAATAGGAGCCATTTTAATGAAGAGATTATGATTATGTTGTCGTATAGAGGAGGTTATATAATTTTTTTAATGCTCAAATAATTTTTTTAATCCATTTTAATCTTTCAGATCAGAGAATCTTGCTTTATGATTACAAAAAAATTACGGAACCCAGTTGTCACCTACTGCGCATTGCTGAGGACCCACTGGCCAGTCTTGTTTGACCTAATCCGTAGACAAGATAAAAACCCGCCAAGTTTTTGTTCTCGTATTCAATAGATTTTAATGTATAGAGTACATGTTGTCTAGACTCGGATGTGATATTCCGGGCACGTCTTGTCTGGGATGGCCAAGCGTCCTGGGAAATTTCGGACAGTATAGGTACTCGTTTCAGGTTTTTACAATGTAGCGTTTCATGTAATTAATATGACTTACGGTAGACGCACGTCCGAAAAGATTATAATTAAGTAGCTACGGCTCACGGTTTCAATCGCGTAAAATCTAACCGAAGAGAAAAATAAAGCTTGAATTGAAAAAAACATTGAAGAACACTTTTGCAACATTTGGAATACCTTTTAATTTCTGAGAGTGAGTAAATGAGTGTCTTTTCGATTTTATATACTTATAGAAGGTAACTAAGAAATACATTTAACAAAATTACTTATTGCAATTAATCTGTTTTAGCGAATTTTTTATTTATTTTACAAGCCTGAAGTTTGAAATGACTTGTCCGCAATAAAAGCAGTTAAAAAAGTTGATAAGTTGAGTTGTTGTACATTTTCTAATGTAACAATACCCTAGTATTTTATTATCAGCCCTTATCGGTCCACTGTTGGACATAGGCCTCCTTTAATGTACGCCAAGACGACCGATCTCCTGCTACTCGCATTACCATTGGAATGCCAGGAAACACGTCTTATAGCAATTCTTCTTACACATTAACAACACGAGAAGAATTGAAGGAAATTATATGAATAAAGAACACAAATGTCTAAAAATATTTTGTTTAATTGTTATAGTATTAAAGTTGTCTTCAAACTAAGGACTTAATAAAGTCAGTAACGAGGTAGCCTACTACCTCTTTATTAACTATCCACGAGATTTTTCGCGACGTTAAATTCGGGTGTGAAGCTGTCAAACGTAAATGTCCGGGTGAACCTGGAACACGTGGTCACCCCGCCTTCATTCCCCGCACGTTTGCGTGCCCTCCCCTCTCTGATTCTGTTATTGAAATATTACCATTGGATAAAGCTTCTAGTATCACGTTTTCGTCTCTCGCGGATTTCCTTTTGTATGTTTTTAAAAAAGCTACTTCCAAATACCCTATTTTGCCATTCCCGCTGTACATGTATGATGTAATTTGTTATTTTGGGCTTAAGTTCAAGATTACTTAGATTTTGTAGCTTCTACTGTAACTACTTGTAATGGAAAACTTAACAAACACATTATGGAGAGACGAAATAAATAGTTTTTAACAAAACTCTGTTTACAATGCAAAAATTAGTACACTGTGTACAATGCAAAGACAGTCAAACTGGCAGTAGTTCCGTAGCAGCAAAGAAAAAAAAAATCTTAAAGTACCAAATCAATTTTGTCCAAACCAATATTTTTTTGAATTCTATAATCTCATTTTTTACAATTTTCCCCTTCGTAGTTTAAAAGTTAATAATAAAAAACATTTTTTATAAAATCGTGTCTCCCCCCCCCCCCTATAGCACATATATAGTTTTATTCAAATATCCCTACACTGCTGTGTTTACAAAAAAAAATATCATCACTTAGCAAACATGTAATCATTTCTGCTAACAAACAATTTTTATTTCCAAGATGATATAACTGTATAAATTTGTAGCGGTTTACAAATAACATCTACCTTCCAAAATTCCAATGTCCAGTACCCGTAATCCCTGACAACTGACGAACGAACAGACAAACGATGAACGGACAGACGAACATGACGAGATTATAAGGGTTCCGTTTTTTACCATTTGACTGAGGAACTGGCCGGTGGGGCCTGCGAGGATTGTGGGTTTCGAGGCGAACCTCATGACCCGGGTCTGTTCGCGAGGGGCAGCTATCCCCTCGGTGATGGGGCAAACTACTGATGGTGGTGGGTTGTTACGCACCTAGGTGCTAAGGCCGTATGGCCTGAAGTTGGGATTTAGGCCGCAGCCTACTGGCCTGCAGGTGTGGTGGGTAGTGTGGTGTGATGATTTCCAATTGTGGTGTGGGTTATGAATGTGAGTGAATGATCCTCGTCCTGATTGCCGGGGCCGAGGACCGTTCTCCGCTTGGTGGAACACGGGATACGAGCTCACGCGGGTACGGCCGCCCGTCGGGTGCTCGCGCGTGTACCGGGGCCAGGTCCCTCAGGTGTATTGTTTTTCTCTCAGTTACTACCGCTGCAAAGTGACAGCAGGGTTACAGCTTCCGGTGGACTATTAAAGTGGAGGAGGGTGTGAGGGTTTTACGTCTGCGTAACAATTATCTGAATGTCTATGGGTGCTGGTGGTCGGTGGTCATAAAAAGGTCGTTACTATAAAATACTAATCATTCGGGCTGCCGGATGGTGTACAGCTTTGGGCGTTCGTATTTTAATATTCTATTGAGGTAGGAATCGTTAAGTACACGAGGCTTGCAACAGTTGTGAAGTTAGCAATGAATGCGCAGACGGATTTTAATGTCTCTGCCTAAAATATTTTTACCACCGACGATCATGGACGTTCACATTCGTTATACAGACATGTGTGATCCGTCTGTACTCCCCTCCAACGGGACACTGAAAACTCACCGCTTGAAATACGACGGCACAGCTTTCACTTTCCGACGGCATCGTGTCAGCCAGAGGCGCCTCTTCAAATTTGCTGGCCCGCTACGTCTGCGATAATGTCCCTATCTCCTACTAATATAACATACCTCCAGCTAATGCGATAATGTCCCTATCTCCTACTAATATAACATAACTCCAGCTAATGCAGATAGAAGAATAATAAAAGAGACATGTGTCGTTCTCACGCACCGGTGCTCATGAATAGAACATAGCACGAGCGGCGCGGGGCCGTAATCGTTGGAGATACTGCGCATGGACACGTCTCACAATAATGAGTTTGTGACGACATGTGCTGCATCCGCCATCTTGACCAGCTGGAATATTCTCTTGTGGCATACTCTTTACATTAAGCAGAGTTCTGTGTCCACCTCAAGCAGTGCTGGAGCTTCAGCCTTAGGGGCCTGATAACAAATCAAAGTACAATCGAGAACAATTAATAACCCAACCTGCGTAATAGTTTAATGCAGAGCCGCTGTGAGCGACGGCCGGAAATTGCCTACGCTTGCAGTTCCTTAGGATGTGTAAATTATAATGTTCTCTGTGTAGGAATGGATAGCGGATACATATGGGACTGACTGCCTCCTGGCCTAGTGACAGTCGGGCCTTGAGGTCTCTTTTTCTAGTCACAGGTCGGACCTAAAAGTGTTATGGTGTATAGTGGATTATTGCATTTCTTAAAACTGTCCGGGGTCAGCAGTTTGGCGGCGTTACGTCCTCGTGACCAGTCACGTGTCATTCCATCGGAATAGGAGAGTGAGGGAAAAGAAGAGTGCACTTTGGTCAGCATACTTGTGCAGTATAGTATGTCCAGCGTAGTTTGTATGTCAATATATAAGGGCCGAGCCGAAATTAAACCGGGAAAAAATTTGGAATAAATTTGGACTTGGGATTAGTCAGCGTTTCAGAATACTGGCGAATTAAGTAAACAATATTATAAACTGTCGGAAAAGATTGCGCTCTAAACAGTGTTTTAGTTCGTGCGTCGGTAATTCAGATGTCATTTTTTCAAGTGAATTCAATGGCGAACTACAGACTCACTTTTAAACTATCCATTTTTAGAGATCAGTGACAAATTTAATTTCGCACATTCAGCCCTTTTACAAGTCCAGCCAGATTAATAGCTTCCAAGTTAGACACCTGGGGGTGGGATCTTCTCTGAACATAGATAAACGAGTCATTGTAAACTTTTCAAGGAATAAACTTTATTTAGATTTTCATTTTCAGTATTTGAGACTTAGATCAATGATTTGAGAAAAAATAAAGATAGCGAAGGGATAACTGACAGCATTTAATGTTAAGGGACGTGACAATATAAGAAAAGTTATTTTCTTTTGGTTTCGCTGGGAGTTTTAGTAAGAGATAGTGCCATGCTGCATTACAGCGGGAGCGGCTGTGCTCGACCGGGGAGGTACCTCTCTCTATCGTTCGCTTATCGTGCCATTTATAAGTTACGGTGGTCGAATGGAGCTTCTATAAAATTTCAATTTAGACTATAAAAATGAAATTAAATGAAGTTAAGCTCTTAAGAGGACATATTTTCGTTGCCCATCACGACGTCACGTATTTTTATAGCGTAGGGAGGCAAACGAGAAATCGAAGCGTATACCGACACCCATAGATAGACATGCGCATTATTGTCGTGCAGATGTGTTGCCCTCGTTTCTCGTCCCCTACAGGGGGCCATGTGATTTAGCCCTAAAATATTTAAAAAAAAAATGAGGTTGCTTCTTACATATTCCTTATGAATGTCGGTGGCCCTTTGGGAAGGGAGGTGAAAAAGAGGGCAATGCATCGGCATAGTAGTTATGCTGATATTCACGGGCGACGGTAGTCATAGAAGGGCTCCAATTGCTCGTTTGTCCCCCTAATAATAATAACGTTTATTGCAGACAGACAAGGAATTCATAGACCATTAATGGGTGGTGATACTCTTCAACTTACTGTAGCTCGACTAGTGGGACATTGTGTAGGTTTAGGGCACGATAATTACGTAGCGAACGACTACCGAGCATGGAAAGTTTAATTTTCGTCTCTTATGATCGACATTAACACAATTCGGGAGAAATACTAAAGTGTAACGACGCCATTTTGTATAAGTATGATGCGATGTAATGGCGTACGTTTTATTGTTGACGGGAACACGACCAAACAGTAATAAGGTGAAACGGGTATAATGTCAAAATACATTCGCGATAATAAAGTTTACATAATTTAAGATATTTGAGGTCAAATGCAGTTTCCAATAAATTCGCAAGAACGGGAAGGGTCATCATTGTATTAAATATCTTGATGCTACTTAGAATAATATTGTTGATAATTCGATTTCACTTAAAAAATATACATATTAGTCCTTGTTAGAGAAAAGAGAATGCTAAATAAACTCGATAAACGACTGCTGCTAGTTATTCTATATATATATAATTTCAAATATAAAACTCGATGTTAACAATGAATAAATGGAAACACGAATCATAGTTAATATATGCTAACAAGTTAAAGCTGAAGAGTTTCTTTGTTTGAACGCCTACTTTCCGAAACTACTGGCCCGAATTGTCAAATTCTTTGTGTTGAATAGTCCATTTGTCGAGGAAGGCTATAATACCATGACGCTACGAGTAACAGGACCAGAATTGTGCGGGTGAGACCGAGGGGTGATGCTAGTTCTGAATAAACGTCTGCTCTCTTCAGATCAGTCGACTTTTGGTGCCTCGTTATAAAATTGTTATAGAAAATGGAACGTTTTGCATAATGTGTACTCATTTTATTGTGAAAACAATTTTATTCTGCGAAATGATAGACTTGTATCGTGTATATGATATAAACGGTATTTCGAACTCTGTTATCACGTAAGTATTATCATGATACGATCTCCAGGATTTGCTAAACTAATTACTAGCAATACATAATGGCTATTGCCATACATTTTTTCTTTCTGGTCGTCGTTTGTTTATCTTGGCGTTTACAACAGATGGAGTTCGCATTGTACGGATTAGGGCCGAGAATGTCTTAAAGTAAGGCAGTTTCTTAATTGATCGTATTGTTTTTCATTAGAACTACTAAATCAATTCTAGGGCTGTCACAACTGCGCCATTGTTTTATATATTAGCTCATACCTCTCTCGCTCAGTTTTGCGTGCTAAATTTGTACCTTGATCATGGTGAAATAGAGGTGTTTATGCAACAGGCGCAATACGTGCATTACTTGCGACTTGTTAACGAAAGATATTTAAGATTCGCGGTATGAAAAACAAAGATTAGGAAAATTGTGTGAAACATCCACATTCTGTAACACGTTACTGAGCGTGTGTCGTCGCTTACGTCTCCGCCCACCTTTCACTTCAGAATAGTCTAACTAGCCGCGTGTCGGGCTGACGGCCTCTTTATACTTTCGCGTCATCAATACCGATTCGCGTTTCTCGCAACCCTAATTGCTTAAAAAATACATTGCCAGAGGCTAAAATAAATCGCCCCATCCCCTCAGTTAATAATGGTTGCGCATTTAAAACATTTCATTATTACGGCGGCTGCTGCACCCTTTGACACTCTGCCCCGGAATGTTCCCAGCCGCGGGCAAAGGAATTTGTGAGCCCCGGTCCGTGGCACAGGAATAGTTCGATGGGTGAAGAGGTTATGTTGAGGCTTACTCTTGTAGTTATGCGAACGGGTATCTCGGGATTGTCAGCCGGTCTACAGCCAATCAAATAGTTCCTATTATTAAAATGTTGCGAGAAATTGTGACTCGTCTTATTTGATCAAAAATCGTATTATTTACTGCACATGTATGGCTATTGTCGCCCTGTTGATAAGAATTTCATGCTCATGTTTTATTTAGGGTCCAAGTCAGTTTGGCGGAGAACCCATAACCGGCGGTGGCTCTCGAGAGGCGACCTCTCACCTGAAGATGGAGTGTTCAACGGGCTCCTTCGATTCGACTTCGTTGAGGAAGCGGGGAGCCGCTTGATGGAAATTGCTACTGTGACCTATGGCGCCTTACGGGAAATACTGCCTGAGGGAAGAGTTTCCCCTCTGTAGTTTTTCAGGCGCCACTAGTTTTACAGGCTGTGGACCGCTAATGCCTATGTGCAATGCATGTACTGCTTAGGTTTGGCACTGAAGTGTTTTGAGAAAATAGGTTTTTTAGCCGAGTATAAGCATCTATTACTGGCCATAATTCTTGCATTTCCATCTTTCTCAATTTTGTTAGGGTTAGACAGAATTGACCCCAGCCACTTGAAGCATCTTTATCCTAATGTGTCAGTACGGCACGCAATTTATCAATAGATTGCAAGTTCGCTACGTAGTATATAATTCATTAGTCCATGCCATTTTATGGTGACTAAATAAATCGAGGTGTGAGGAGTGGATTCATTAATAGCTGACATAGTTTTGTCAATTTCTGGCTATCTTTAATTAACGGCTTTGCACAGTATTACCAATAATGTGTCTATAGTTATCAAATATATACGGAGTGTCCAAAGCGGACGTAACACTAAGTGTAGGTATTCGGTGTGCAATGCGCATACGCAGTGACGTGCGAAATCGACAGGAAAGTGAGGATTAACACGCGCGCTTGGTCGTTTTGTCACGCTGTGATCAGTCGCGCGGGACCGGCTATTTATACGAGCACCCGTGACCGTCTGGTCACACGAGGAAATTGTGTTTCCAACAACTGTATTACCAGACTGCCTCGTGGTCTAGTGGTAAACTTGTTCAGCCGAAGATCGCGAGGTCCTGGGTTCGAAAGGGTAGGATCACAACGAATTTTTAGGTTTCCAAAGACACTGAAGTGAGGAAGTTGGCGAGTTTTGAATAGCATGTTAAGCCGTCGCGTCGGTCCTGCCCCTGATTTCTTTCCGGTCATGTTGGACTGGCGTTCCATCGGAATATGGGAATGAGGCAATACAAAGTGCACTCGTGTCTGTACACACACTTGTGGTTATGTTTTTGTCTGTCCTACAAATCTGAAATAGAACCTGTAGCTACGTATAAAACTATAATAGTGGTTTATTTTGCAGCATACCCAGATATAACTTAATGCAGATTCACGCGATCCTGCCACGGAGTGCAAGTTCCGTGTGGCAAATCTATCAGCAGCAATAAGGTGTGCTTCTCGCTGCGGTTTTTAGTCAGTAGTAGCAAGGCGCACATTTCACTTTCGGTGTCATTTATATCAAACACATTAAACTAACTAAACATTTCAATTTCTATAAGCAAGTCAATTTGAACTTTTTTACTTTTATTACTTTTACAGTGTGTTGGTTCAATACACAAATGTAAAACAATTAAAAATATAAAAAGCTTAACCGAAGTTGTTTCCATTGGCTGCGATACAGTCCCTTAAACGTAGAGGCCAGTTATCATGCCATAACAGAAGCACGCACTCTTTCCATTGGGAAATTTTTCACTGCCAACTGCCAATCGGTTGGATTGTTTTAGGGACTCCACATTATCATGGCGTTTAGAGCAAGCTGTATTCTCTAAAATTTACCATAAACCATAATCCTGCGGATTAAGATCAGGACTAGATTTAGGGTAGTCTTCAGCTCTAATCAAGTCTTGCTGGAAGGACCATTCTTGGTTGTTGAACATGTTATTTAGGGGCCCAGTTAAGCCTTCTCAAGAATGATATCTTGATACACTTGTGTCGACTTTCTTTTTACAAAAATATGGCTCAGTCATAAGCCATCTCTTAAGATACGCGACTTGGTTCCAGGTACCTTCGATTCCCGAGATATAATCTTTTGTTTTCGGACAAGATTTCTTCGAACTCTTTCCCTAAAAGGAATTCCAAATTACTTCTTAAAAGCAGTTAGCCACCACAGGTTTGAGCACCTTTTTCGTACGAATCTTTCTCTGTCGTAAACAGAGGAAGTCTCATTGTACCTTGTATCATTAATAGCCTGGTCCAAATACAATTCACTAATACCGAGTGTATGGACAGTTTTGAAAATTGCATTTGGTTCCATACCTACTTTGTGTAATGCAATCACAGCGATTCTCTTCTCTTTATCTCCCCACTCCCTTGTAATATTGCAAAATATTGTACATATATAGGCACCAAAATGAGAGAACACAATAAACAATGTATAAAAATTACAGATTCCAAATACAGATGTAATATTTTTATTTTTTTTAATCCTTTTTTAAATTTCTTTAAAGTTCATTTAGTGTGGGACTAGTATTACCATATATCTTATAGTGGGAATCGACCGTGGCTGACCTAAAAAAACACGGATGCTTACATAATAAACGAGGTTTTTATCATGGTCAATGCTAATGCTTTTTTTAGGGCGCTGAATGTCATTGCCGCTAGATGGCGTAGACAGAGTTTGTTTTGATCAGTTGATGTTAGATTCAGAATGATTATGAGCTGGCGTGACTAAATTAAATGTGTCTCAAAAATGAATTGAATAACATTTTGATCGTTAACAGGAAAGTGAGACATCAACACCGCGTACACGGCGCAGGCGCACGTGAGTCAGTCTTTCAGCGGGACGATTAAAGGACGTTTATTATTGAAGCGTTGAAGTGTTCGCACCGCGCGCTACGTAAGTGTGTGTAAACATGTTGTATATTCTTCATAACGTTATTAGGCACAGGTTTTTGGAAAATTTATGACGATTATGATTTCGATGATGAATATATATCCTCCCCCCCCCATGGGCCACCAGCTACTCACAAACCGCACGAGACGAATTGAAGATTGAAGATGTCACTTTACGGCGGTATTATGTGAGTGAGAGGTACCTCCACGGTCGTGCCGGCCCAATTCCGTTGCATAGGAGGACGTAGTGTCATGCACTATGCATGGCACTACATCCTCCTGTGCAACATGGCACTACCTCTTCCTACATTAATGTCCTCTGTCATTAATTGAGTTTATTGTCGTCGTAACGCGTACACATTAAAAATGTTAAGAATGAACAACCATTATCACTTATGGGGTATGAAAAATACATGGTAGCGGATTCTGAGACCTGCTGAATGCGTTTCAATTTTGTAGAAATCGGTGAAACCGTTTCGGAGGGATAAGGTAACTAACATTGTGATATGACAAATTTATATACATATAAGATGATGTTATTTTATAGTATAAGGGAAAAAACAAGCAGTTGGGGACCGAGAAATAATACTTTTTTTTTGCAGGACATGCAGCAGCGAAAACGAAAAAAAGCGAAGAAAATAGCAGCGTGGTAGGTCGTATTATTTTTGTACTTTAGGTATATTTCATTGATTCTTCTGCGACGCGATTCTATCGCGGTTGTTTCTACTTTACTTAAGCAGTAAGGCTACATTGCAAACAAATTGTGCCGGCGCGACCGGAGAGCTGTCTCCCGCTCACATGATACCGCCGTAAATATGCTCGCGCAATTGTTTTAACAAGTATCTGTAGGTCTATTGCCGAGGAGGTGGTAAGTGGGAGCAACACATAGGCAAAGCGACATCTATGTCAGGCGGGCAAACAATAAATTGGGACCAGGATGGAAGTAAGAATCTGTTAGACAGTAAATCAAAATTTGCGGCTTGTGTCATCGTACCCCATTTACCCCCTTCCCCCCAGGTCCAGGTAATAAATAGTTTAGAGGAGGTGGCACTTACCGTCTAAATCTGAAGTGGGTCGAACCCGGGACAGAGTGATCATTGATTTGACAAGTCCTTTACGTGGATTGCAAACACTTGTAGCCACTTAATTGATTGTTGTTCGAATATCATACTTATTGCTGGTGTATGTAAGGTGTATGGTGTTGTAGTTGGAGGGTCGTTATGATTTTGTAGGAATGCACGCGGCCGGTACCTTTGAACGCGATTTGATGATCGGTGTAGGGTGGCCACGGCGTATGAAATTGTTGGAATTTACGACAAGTATATATCATTACCATCTTTGTTTTTATTGTGTACGATACGCGTAAGGCAATAATATACTTCTGTATTGTATAGAACATGAGCAATATAAAATCACAAAAGTAGGCCCTTACTTGAGCGTTTGTTGCTTTTCTACATACTAATATTATAAATGACAAGGTTTGTCTCTATGTTTATCATTCTTTCACTTAAAAATATCGGTGCTGTGTGAAAAACATCAGGGCGGCGTAAGAATACCTTTACCCTCAATCCAAGGCCAGGGTGACATAAAAGGGCGAGTCGTCAAAGGGCACTAGACTCTTAACAACAAAGAGGCTTCAGCGAGCTGGTCGTTTGGTGGTTTGTAAATTTACCATAATAAGTATACATCAGTTTAAGTATTAATGTTTTATGTGAGTGTAAGTGTGTAAGTATGTATAATATGTATGTATGTTTATATGTATGTGTACCTATACATGTATATGTCTGCATGAATTATTTAATGTTTGTGAAACCAAACCTGTGTTTTTATGTTACCGCCAAAAGAGAAAAAACTAAAGGTGGACCTGAAAACCAGTGTCAGATTGTAAGGTCTGGCTGAAGCTGAGGTCCTACCAATTTGTGGAACACGCTGTTGCTAACCGTTATCTTGCTTGCCTGTAAGTCGTTTTTTTTCGTTTCTTTTTTTATTACTTAATTTTATAATTGCAAGGATGTTATCTTTTAATTAAGTTTTACGCGTTTATGTTGTAGTAATATGTTTTAACAAATGAACTATTTTTATTTTATTTTATTATGGCGGAATATAAAGTGTCCATAACTACCATTTAGTATAGTCAAAAAGCAAAAATGTCTCACAAAGACCAATGAACTGGTCACCTCCAGCACTTAAGGTAGCTTTGATGAGCTAAGTCGTCGGCGATACTACTATTGAGCTCGTTACTCGCGGCGCGAGCGTTAATATACGGGCTGTCGCCTGTCTCCGTTTGAGTTCCGTCTGAGATGCATCTGAGCTGCGTTTGAGTTCCGTCTGAGCTGCATTTGAGCTGCGTCTGAGCTGCGTCCGAGCTGTAACTGCAAGAGATTTGAAGTTCCATTGTCGAAGCAGAGCAGCTGGACTCCAACTTCTTCACCTCGTGGCCTAGGGCATAGATAATATAAAGTTATACTGAGACCAGGGGCCTTAACTATATCGGGTGCCGGGTCGGACTTAAAACGGAAATGTTTTATTGTAGCCCGAAGTTAGGCAGCAGGTGATGTCAAGACAGGACAGTAAGCTCAGGGCCTGAGCCTGATTTCTTAGCAGAATAGAGCGATAGAGAGTGCACTTGTGTGTGCGTATACTCTAGCGCACTGTAATATGTCCTGCACAGTTGTAGTTGTAATATGTCATTTATAGCCTGTTAACACCTGTTGTCTATATGTAATGCATTATGTCCCCACAGAAGGATGGTGCCATACCACAGCACAAACCCACCAAATTTGGAACAGTGCAATGGGTTTTTTCCTGTCAATTCCTGTCCTGCTCTTCAGTCTCCTCTTATTAGGGGTACGAATAGCAGTCTCCTCGGTTCAATTGCCTTCGCCAAGAGCATTCGTCCCTGGCCTCTGAGCCTCACCACCACGACAAGTCTGGAACCATGGCGGGAAGGTATAATGTGTCCTGTGCAGCTAGGCTCTATAAAGGTGCTGCCGTACACAAAAACATTGGAGGTATTGATATAAAGGCGTGCATCTGAAAAGTAGTTTCTGCATTTGGCTCAGTCAATGTCGCCGGCTCGGCGGTAATAGAGACCGCCGTGATTATGTGTTCGATTCAAATAAAAATCTAAAGAAGTTTAGTAAGAAGTGCCGCACGAAGCGGCTCGCAGCAGCCGAGTACGAGCAGGACCAATCCTCTGATCTCTCGCTCACATACCGCTGAGTGACAGTCATGCTGTCCAATTTCATATCGCTTGTAAGACTCCGGCTGCTCTATGCTCTATACTATGATGCATTTCCTGCTGATTGAACCTGCTGACTGAAGTCATTCTGCTGCTTTATTGAAGAGGGTTAAGGGGTTTTTTAAGAGGGGTTACTACAGCAAGTACGCTACTGCCACACAGCTGTCCTCGTCGTAATAAGAGGGACGTACTGCAGCAAGTGCACTACTGCTACATACAGCTCTCCTCGTTGGAATAAGAGGGACGTACTGCAGCAAGTGCACTACTGCCACATACAGCTCTTCTCGTAGTTATAAGAGGGACGTACTGCAGCAAGTACACTACTGCCACATACAGCTCTTCTCGTTGTAGTAAGAGGGACGTACTGCAGCAAATGCACTACTGCCACATACAGCTCTCCTCGTCGTAATAAGAGGGACGTAATGCAGAAAGTGCACTACTGCCACATACAGCTCTTATCGTCGTAATAAGAGGGACGTAATGCAGAAAGTGCACTACAGCCACATACAGCTCTTATCGTCGTAATAAGAGGGACGTAATGCAGAAAGTGCACTACTGCCACATACAGCGCTCCTCGTCGTAATAAGAGGGACGTACTGCAGCAAGTGCACCACTGCCACATACAGCGCTCCTCGTCGTAATAAGAGGGACGTACTGCAGCAAGTGCACTACTACCACATACAGCTCTCCTCGTCGTAATAAGAGGGATGTACTGCAGCAAATGCTGCCACATACAGTTTTCCTCATCGTAGCAAACCTCGACCACTGGAGGTGCTCATCCATAACCTCCTGCCCCCTGCCCCTCGCCCCCTCTGGAGAGACTAACAAGAACAAAATTGTCATCGCGCCACAGCGCACTTGTTTTGCGACTCGGTGTACAAATTAGTAATTACCTATTAGGTGTTTGACTCTGGCGTGGATGTGCTAGCAATAGATGCTGCCAATAATAAATGCGAAAATATATTTATTAAATATACAATTATAACAGAGGCAATCGATCACCTAACGGCAATCAGGCACCCTTTAACATCCGCAGAGCCAGAGGATGCGCATATGCGTTGCCCTGTTGACCCTCTATCGTAGTGTTTCCCAACCTTTTTTAGGCCATGCCCCACCTTAACACTTCTAAAATTTTTATGCCCCCATACAAAATTTTTAACCTTTACAAATTGTTTTGTTCCCTTAATAAATATAAATGATAAGTTTTAGGAAGGAATGAATATTGTTATCAAAACATCGTAAGTAAAATTTCAAAACATATAATGAAAAACTGAAATTCAAAATAATTTTAATATTGATTTTTTTATATTCATTTAGTGCGATCCTTGCAAATCTCTGTGCAGCAAGCATGCTTGATGCTTTATTTTATGTTATGTTCCAATTTACTTAGCTTTAATCTCAAGTCTCCAAAAGAAATCGACTTGATATAACACAACGGTGTTATATCAAGTCGATTTCTTTTTTTTATCAGTAAATCATTTACAGCACTAAATCCACATTCAGCTAAATATGAAGATGGAAACGGTAGTAAAAGTTTTCTTGCACATTTGGTTGCATTTGGGTATTTAGTTTCAGTTTCTTCACAAAGCCATGCCATCGCTCCTTTTATATTAAATAAAGTTTTTACGGATTCATCATTTTGCAATTCTGCGAGTTCTTCTTGATACTGCATATTTGAATTATCAGACAAATCCACTAATATTGGCTGCATCATCCATGTTGGGAAATCAATTTGTTTTAAATCAGAAAATCTTTCTTTTAAATCAGCAGATAGAATATTCAAATGATTGACAATAACAAGTGAAGCGGTATCAGTTACTTCACATTATTGGAGCCAATGAAATTGTTCAAAGTTTTTGTTGTTAATGTGTTTCTGATATAAATCTATATTGGTAATGAAACCAAATATCTTTGTTTTTGCATCGACAAGTGTTTTTTTTTTGCTCCTTGTATTTGCATATTTAATATACTTAGTTTTTCAAAGATATCGGCTAAATAACTTACAAATGCTTTACCATCGATTGTTAACAGATACTTCATTTCAGGTTTGTCGCTTAAAAATCACTAAGAGTGTCAAACAGTTGCATAAATCTTTTCAAGCAGTTGCTTTTGGATAGCCATCTTACTTCAGTATGAAGTAAAAGTCTCACATGGTCTTCATTTTGTTGTTCACAAAATAACTTGAAAAGACGTTCACATTTGGCACTAGCATTAACACACTTTATTATTGTATGTAGTACTTCATTTAGAACAGGCGAGATATTTTTAGCTACCAAGTTTTCCATATGAATAACACAACAACACATGTACAATAATCATTTCTGGATTCGCATCCTTCATCAATTTTAAGCAGCCATTTTTCTTGCCCAACATATTAGGGACGCCATCTGCAGCACAAGATGTCATATCATTGATATCTAAGTAGTTTTTTAACTTATTATATATATCTTTGGAGGTAGTGGTGCTTTCTAATCTTTTACAGAACAACATTTCTTCAGTAAAATGTCCTTCATCAATATATCTTACATAGGTTATCAATACTGCCTCACTGTCTCTCAAAGTTGTTTCATCCACTTGTACTGAGAAATTTCTTGTTTTCAGCTTTTCAACAAGTTGTTTTTCAATATCCTCACTCATTTCGTCTATTCTTCTGCTGACAGTATTGTTACTGAGTGGCATAGCTTTTACATCTTTTTCCAGAACCGTTTTAAGAAATGCTGATATTGACGGTTTTATCAAATTCACTCCTATAGTGTGATTTTTTCCAGTTTTAGCGATTAATAAGGAATAAGTCCACACGTTCAAAGTGAAACTTAAGTTATATGAAACGTAAATATGAAATGTAGGCTATGTAAGAAAGAGAAAAAAAAATGTATAGAAACTCGAAGCACTCTTTTTTATCCCCACATTAATATTCGAAACGTAGTTCTCGCTCTTTTTATCACAACATATGCGTACAAAAATTCATAGCTTAGCTTTATCTGAGCGCCCCGGCAACGCCGTCCAGTCTAACTAATTTCACAAAACGGAACTGTATAGCCATCTTTAGCGTAGTAGCTAAAGCTCAATCAGAATTAGGTTGAAGAAACTCGCGCCCGCCTGTTATCTCAGCCCAATATAGCAGTGTGTGCATTAATTTGGCACTGTAAGAAACCTTCAAAAGAAACTGATTCTGGAAAAAAGCGAAAAGTTCAAATTACACGTAAGCGCTGTCAAGCGTTACGTTGAGCAATACGCTCTGTTTTTCTGTTTCACACGACTTCACTTTTTTTCCCAATGTGCGCCGCACTATAAAATATAATAATGCGCTGCAGCATCACTCGCGAATATTTGTGTGTCTATGAGTCGACCGTCCACGTGAATTTCGTTCGGGCCGCTGGCGGCCGGCCAAGCCCGAAACAAATCAGGTGGCGACCGAAATAAGCGCTAAAAACAACCTGTTAAGCTGACAATCATTATTTAGAGCCACTTTATTATTGGACGTGGGACCGGTGTGCCACCGTCATCATCATCATTCAGGGTGTCACTTGAATTATAAGGATCTGGCTTTACTATACTATTTAAGCCTGCAATGCTAAAGTAGCCGGTAACACGAAACGGCACATTAACGACGCTGTCAATTGAACAGATGAGTTGGTGGGACTGTAGTTACTAATGGCAACTGTTGTTTCGATTTTCTCTACTGAACAGATAAATTGGTGGTGGCACTGTAGCTATTAATGGCAGCGGTAGTGCTGATTTTGTCTATTGGGCCCTGTTTAGTCTAAATTGGCAGTATAACTGCTAATGTCAACTGTTCCTCCGATTGGGCCTACTGAACACATGAGTTGGCACTGTAGCTAATAATGGCAACTGTTGTTCCGATTTTGTCCACTCAACTCTTTTCAGTATAAGTTGGCACTGTAGCTACAAATGGCAGCTGTAGTTCCGATTTTCTCTACCGAACAAATAAATTGGGGGCACTGTAGATACTAATGGCAGCGGTAGTGCCGATTTTGTCCGCTGAACTCTTATCAGTATGACTTTGCACTGTATCTATAAATGGCAGCTGTAGTTCCGATTTTCTTTACTGAAGAGATAAGTTGGTGGCACTACGTGGTGTAAGAGCCATTAGATATTATGACCTTTAATCAAAATACACTTGTTCCGGAATGGGACTCGAACTTGCCAATTGAATATACAAAGCATTTTCGAAAAATCTGCCATTTTCTGCTGTACCTGTAGCCCGAGTTCTTACAGTATTATTTACTAGACCGACACTTCGAAGTGCCCTTTATCAATTTCCCTATGTCACACGTATCATATACATGTGTATACCGACAGCTTCGCTCGTCGCTCGTTAGCCTGTTCATTACAGAATGTCTGTGTTATCCTCGTCCGTGTGTCCACACAGAGCATAAGCCCAGGCGAAATCAAATTCGCCGGCGCTGGCGTTGCAATGTCGCTTTGACAATTTATATCGAGTTGTACCTTCGCCAACTTCCCGCCCTAAGCCACAGGGACAAGGTAAACTATATCCCAGTATTATGCTTTGTCTAAAATAAACTCTAACTGCTCGTATAGTTTTAAATACGCCATACATACATTTTCTGTTATTGATTATGGGAATGGCAGGTGTGTTGCTGTCCTTCAGGCCCTGTAAATAACCCCCCGGTAGTTCACAGAAGCATGGCCGCCCGCAGGCTGCTAAACTCTACTGCCACGATAAAGCGGGAACCGTTATATATCGTGTTCAAACCTTGTACCCAATGTAAAATGTGGCGTATTCCAGAAGCTAAATGGGACATCAGTAATTCGAGCCTCAAATAGATCATCACAATTACATATCGTCAGGGACTTTTTATGGTTACACGCGTGAGTGAAATTACACGCGTGAGTGAAACTCCCTTTGGGAGCTACGCAGTGCTCTCAAAGGGAGTTTCGAAAGAATAAAAATTATGGACTTCTCTTTTGAGAATTATTATCCCCAAAAAAGAAGAGTCAAATTAAGGCCTGCTGATATAAACATAATATATTCTTTATAGTAAACTCAGTTACTACGATCAATAGAGCCTTCAGCTTTCGTATTGGACTGTATTTTCGTAGTACATCTCGCACTTGACAGCTTTTTCTCTCTATGATTGCCTCGAACGTTCCCACAGCTCATAATCATAATGAGGATACCAGCGCCTAGTTAAGTCAGGATTATGCATTCAAATTCTACACTTCCATGAATTTGAAGTTATGGTAAACGCAGCCATTTTGAGAAATTGCATTTTTATTTGCAATGTAGTGGGTAGGACACACACCAGGCAAACTTATAGAATCGTTTTTGAGTCTAATGGTAGTATATTATAAAACGATGGAAAGTAAAATCAATTGTTTAATCTTGTTTTTAACCAGATTGACATACCTATGTTAAAGCATAAAAATACAGTCCGCATATGACATGATAATATAATATCAATTTTAGCATCCAAACTAAATGCGTATTAAAGTAGCAAAGCGTCTATTACATATCAAGGAGTGGCTGAACTTTTGTTCGGAAAATTGATGACATTTCTATTAAATTTAAATTTGAGCTTTTCAGGAAAAATGACAAATGAATACAACTAACGACAGTTTTCTATCGTGTATTAAAATTCAATATGATTTATGAGAAGTATGAGAGACTGGATGGCACATAGTTCAACTGGGGGAGAAGTTGAGGGCAGCCAACGATAGTCTTATGTTCATGGCAGAAAAGGATCTGAAAGGTCAAGGCGAGCCTTCATCACAACTTCGCTTCCAAAATAATTCTTTTAATGATCACAATTTTATTATAAGATGCTCTTTTAATTTTATAATGGAGCCCAAAAACATAAATAGTAATATCGTCTAAGCCGAATTTCGGCCACGGCGTATATCTCTATAAAGATTAGCCAACTGCGCAGGCCATGTTACAGTACACATGTATGTGCGCAGGCACAAGTGCACTCTCCATTCCCTTATTCTCCTATTCCGATGGGACTACAATCCGCCACGATTGGAGAGAAATCAGGTACAGAAACACCGGCATAACACCGCCAACTTCCTTCGGCCTGATATTAGAAATTGAAAATTGCCAATAACACTTTGGTCCGACCGGGGACTCGAACCCGCTAATGATTGTCGTAGAATACGCTTACTACTACACCACGTGACAGTCAACATAGCTCCGTACCAGAGAAGAACATAAACTGACCAAAAACAGAAAAATATGGCTTTTTTAGTTTGCCACAACAAAAAACAATGTATATAGTGTCCGCGCGGCCTAAGGTTGTATCTAGTGAGCTGACGTCACGTGCACTTCGCCTACAGCATTCCTATCCCGTATCGACGTGAGCATTGCACAGCAAAAACTATAGATTATCTGAGAAGCGAGGCGCATGCGAACGGTCCGACGGCAGGGGCTGAGCTGGTGACATTTTATAGTAATTGTATAATGACTATATGTATCATTCGAAAAAATAATATACCTTTGATATTATTACCATTAGTTTATTTATTAAAATTACATAACTTACGATAGGTAATTCCTCAATTCCTAATAAAAAGGTTATACAGGCAAGCTGTTTTCGAAGTCGAATGTTTTTTTTTGTAATTATGATCGAATTTCTATCTCTAAGTTTAAAGAACTGAGAGAATTATATACGTCATACGTCACATATTCAAAACATATATTATGAGCCAAAAATGTCTAAATTTCCGCGTAAATTAGCTATTTTGGAGACATGAAATGATTTAAGGCGCGTGTTTAAATATGGTGATATAGATAAAATCGTCGGAATCAGAAATCGAGTGGAACGCTCTACCGTCCTTACATGGTTTTCGTCTGTTAAGCACTGTTCATATCACAATTATGTAGTTAGAAATGCGTTCATTAGAGTAAACTCCAGTCGCGTGTCGCAGCTAACACATAGTTTTTTCAGTTATATTTTATTGGATGATATCATCGCATTAGCATCATATCTGAACGCTGCCCCAATGCTAAGCGTTTGTATTTTCAAGTCGTGCTAAGTTTTAACGAAGTGACCCGACCGTATAACGGACTCACCTGTCAACAGATGGTTTTAAAGCTTTAGTACATTCATAGGATAAAGATGAAGTATCATAGTCAACTACCGCAAAACGAACCTCAACATTCTCACTTAATTGCGGTAGCCAATCTGAGGGGACCAGGTACAATCTGACCAAGGAAACGATGACCTCACCACCTGTTGCCCAAAAGACTACCTATTGGGCAACAGGTGGTGAGGTCACCGAGAGTGGCGGAAAATCTAGCCCCCTCATCAATCCCCTCTCCATTTGGAAAGGCCTAAGCTTCACAAATCCTAGCAATCAAATTAACAAACATAACGTAATGTTTTCTTTTAGCTAGTGGCATAATGATCGTCGCACCATCATCGGTCTATTCTATCACTTTTCTCTCATCATCTGCTGACACTTCAGGTCTCTCATTTAACGATAACACAGTCTGTCGCACGCACATCGTCATTTTACAACAATGACTGGGCACGAGCAACCGTTATACTGTTGTGTGACCACAGGTAATGGACGCGGCTGCTGCGGTCACGGCGGCGGTTAACGACGCAGGTGACAGTTACTGACAATGTGACAATGTCAACAGAGTAACGAGTGGTGGTCGATGCCATTGGAAGTTGTTCTCCATGCAATCGTTTTCAACATCACATTTAGTCCATTGTTTTGTTTCCGCTGTAATCCACGGCATTATGAGCAAAAGCCTCGCCAATGGCGCGCCAGGAGAAGGTCGGTCTTCAGCTGCCCACGACATTTGAGGATGATCCTCCGCCATATTCTAACCACGTTTCGTCGCTGCGTCAGCTTGGTCAGTCCGTCATCAAGTCGTAGCATTTGATTGGTTATTGTCCATAAGAAAAGATTCATTATCATCATCAGCGTTCGCCATTATTTGTCAACCGCATGATCTGATGTATTCAGCGCCTCCTGCCACTCGAATTCATTCGGAGATCGTGTTCCATCCTGGTGAATGGCCGACCAACCCTTCCACTTTTCAAACGCGATGGAGGTTTCAGAGTAGTGACTCTAGAACCTGCCGGGCCCATCTGTTATCTGTTTTCCTGAGTTGCCACAACACTCATTGTCACAACATAGACTGTGGCCATAGATTTCGTAGTGTGTGTAAAAACAATAGATCTCCCTGTAAGTGCAGTCAGATAGAGCTGTTAAGGCGTCGGCGAATAATTGCTGGGCTGCGGCTGGTACCGGTCGTGTCCGCTCGGCTACGCCTTATACGACTCGGAGACAACTGACACACAGAGTAGCCAAGCGTCTTCAACTTTAGGAAGATCAATTTGACAGCTTATTCTATGCGGTTAGGCAGGCAACAGAAGGGACACAACAGTACACGCATGTAGCACTGCGCAGCCGTTACAAGTTAGCGTACGTCGGGTAGCCGGGTAGCACAGGAAACTGGTAGCATGTTGCTGACGCGAACTCGTAACATTTTTCACTATACTAACATCTAAATTTTACACTCAAGCGTTGGTGTAATTTAACTTTGTTAATTAACAAAATCTGGACGTCACGTATACAATACCTGGATGTCTGGATTTAAAAAATTAGGAAATTAGATTATGTATGTACCAAATATATTACATTTTGCACAGTGAAATAATGCATCTATTAAATATACATTTATGTATTGTTATATATCTGTTCTTGTACACGTACTCAAAGCAAATGAAAGTAGTGTTTTGGATACCCCGTAGGGATGTTATTGTCCCAGCTGTGGTCTACAGGGACTACGCTATGGGCCGGAAGGTATGTGTTTGAAAGTGCTGTTGTACTGAGTAACTGATAACACTACTGTGTCGTCCTCAGAAGGGCCCGGCCATGGCTCAGCCTTTATTTCACCAATGCAAGTTAATTCGGACAGACAGTGGCTGACCTCTGATTTAGGTGTTGCGTATGTGTGTACATGTTGAGTATTTGAATGCTGTCAATATTTGACCTTTCAAAAACTCTCGCCTCATGGCGTCGCTTTCTTATCTGTCTTCTTTAGGATCTTTCCTACAGACAGACGAATGGGAATCTACCACCAGATGACCGCTCACATTTTCGGCGTCGAAGTACTTTTTTGTATATCCATGTTATAATCTCTATCGTATAAAATCCCTTCAGTGAGTGTGTATGTATATTTAAAGCAGTTTTGGATTGAAAGAATGACAAACATACATACAGACTTTCGTATAAACTATAACATTATTCTGTAGGATTTACGTGTATTTAAAGGACTGTTCAATGCTTCTTCAGCAATTAAATTAAGTACCATATTTTAATCAATGTTTTTTATATCATAGGGAGACAAACGAGCAATCAGAGCATTTTAATGACATAAACAGCAGAGTTCTTTGCCGATAAGTTATCTTCCTTTCCTCCTTCCCTCCAACGGGCCATCGGTTCACTTACAAACCGCACGAAAAGCGATAGCGAAGTTTGTCACAACCCGGTTGCCCTATTTGTCTGCAATGCTGCATGCTATTATCATTTTTTCATTACTTTATATTTAAGTGGTAAGTTTCAAATTGATCACATACAGGTATATTATTAGATTAAGCGCAGGTAAAACCGCAGGGCAGAACTCGTTAAGTACATGTCTCTGTGCCATAGCTGCTCTATGTTAGGCTAGCCCCATACTGGGCTACGTCGCCGCGCGATAGTTTTTGTGGTAATCTGTCGATCAGCTAGCGCTGCCATAACAATTATCCCCTCGCAGCTCGATCGGTGGTGAGCAATTCATTATAGTTGTATATGGCGGTGGTGTTTTAATGTGGGGATATTATAAGCGCCGCAAGTCATTGAAAATACCGAGCTCATGTGGAATTACTATTGCTTTTCATTTATTTCTACTATGGCACTTATCATTAGAGTCCTATAATTAGGGTCCGATCGAAACTGGTTCTTCAGCTGAAATCGAAACAAGTGTTCATATTTAAAGTCCTATTATTTATTAAATTCTATTATTTATAAACATTTTAATTGTTTAATTTGAATACACTCAATTAAAGGGTGTTAGTGCCATTTATGCATTGCACAATCTGCCGCTCTTACAATGTTAAAACAGGTGTTAGGCGATGCGGACTACTATGAAGCTTGTGAAATCAATTTCATCGCCAAAAAATATTATTAAGGAGGATTTCATATCCTCTGGTTGTGCAAATGTTTACGAGTCCCCGCAGGCGCTCGATGTCTCCTAGTGCTCTGTTCCACCCCATACTAGATAACAAACCGGTCAAGAAGGGTTCCATGGCAATCACCGCGAGTATCGTTGTGGGGGCAACGAGGCCCAATAATAGGAGATAGAAGTTCATAATATTAATGAGCCCTTCTGTGCTGTAAGGAAAAAGAACGAGATAAAATAATTTTACGCAGGCGAGGCGTGAAACTCATAAAATACACGTCGTTCCAGCATATGCAGCCTCCTTCATATTTTGTTGAGATGAGATTGTGCTGCCTCCTTCATATCATGCTCTGTCTCTCGTGCGCCATGGAGTGGGATAGAGAGCACCATTCCTAAGAGGTAAGGAAGAGGAGTGTTTTAGAGGTAGTTCCACCTGCATAGAAGAAGGTGGTGCCGTGCATGGTGCACGACACTACACCCTCCTATGCAACGAAATTGGGCTGTCACGACCGGCGAAGTACATCTCGCTCACTTGATACCGGAGTAAAGTGACAGCGTCGCTGTTGTGTTTCGTGCGGTTTATGAGTAGCAAGTGGCCCATTGGGGGCGGATGATAGGAGGGCAATGCATCTGTGTAACAATCATGCCAATGTCAATTGGCGTCGGTAATCATCAAAGGGCTCCGATTTCTCGTTTGCCCCATTATGCTATAAAAAAGAAGTTTCCTTTGTAAGAGGTGATGCCATGCTGCTTCAGGCCGACATGGCAGCTCCCATGGCGCCCTACAGCGACAGTTATGTTATCGTATGCTGTGCGGTTTGTGAGCTGCCGATAGTCCACTATAGGGGGAGGAGTGCAGGAGGGCCATAATAAACAGCATAGAATATCTGCCTTTGTGCTTCGGTAATCATCAAAAAGACCTGACTGCACGTTTGTCCCCATATATTATAAAAGTGCCTATGAGTCTGTCTCGCGGTCCAGTGGTAAGCATATACAGCCACAGTCGTGCGGTCCCGGGTTCGAGTCCCGGGACGGACCAGAGTGTTATTGAAACTTTTCAACTTCTGGTAACAGTCCGTCAGGTCAGGAAGTTGGCGGTGTTACACTCCGGTGCCTCGGAGATCACGTCAAGACGTCGGTCCCGATTTCTCTCAGGTGATGTCGGATGGGTCAGAACAGTAGAACGAGTGAACAGGGATGGCTCTGATGTCTGCGCACACACTTGGGCAGAATAATATGTCGTGCGCAGTTGGCTAGGATCTGCAGAGATGGCCGCTGTGGCCGAAATCGGCTTTATTATCATTATATTATATTTAAAAAAAAAACCTGACAAAACGCAACACCATATCCCGGGCTCACGGGGCGGGGCTGAAGGTTGATAGGCATATATCTAATCCCTATGTGAATGTTCACGAGCATCGGTAGGCACCAAAAGACTTCGACAGCTCGTTTGTCCCCCTTTTGCTAGAGCTGTAACAAAATGACGTCAGCACTGAAAGAGACCAACACGTCTCGGCTGCAAAAGGCTCTTAACGTTTGTAAGTCGAGTCACAAGTCACAGCCGAGCCGTCGCCGCCCGCCGGTCGCGAATCTCGCTAACAGAGTGTTTCCCTCACAATACAGATGTCAACGAACGAGCGTACACTCAGCGACATATATGTGTCGCGCTACAGAGTACAGACCACTGTGATTTCAAACTAATATGACTTCGAAAGACTTCAAAGTTCAAACTAATATGACTTCGAAAGACTTCAAAGTTCAAACTAATATGACTTCGAAAGACTTCAAAGTTCAAACTAATATATGAATTCGAGAGTCTTGACAAATCTTAAATTAAAGGTTGGACGCGTAAATGTCAGCTATTACCTATCTAAATTAAAACAAAAATATTTGTTAAATATGCTATTACTATAATATGTAGGGGGTATATAGCATCCGCCTAAAACCATGGGAGAGGCGAACACGAGTGAAACCGCCAGGCTCCGCTTCGTCTTCGCCTTTTCCTTGTCCCGTTTCTCTGTCAGATGATATCGGGTTCGGCTACCTAATCTAGGGGGTTCCATGAGGGCGCAAGTTTTTAGAGCCACTGCCACCAGACCCACAAGGGAAACCGATCCTAGATTGGATCGAACTCGAGTATCCGGGTTTCCTCACGATATTTTCCTTCACTGCACGAGCACTCTAAAAATGCACTTAAGTCAGAAAAACTCACTGGTACGTGGACGAACCTGTACTACCCAAGCGGAAGTCTGAGGCGCCTACCGCTACACCACGAAGTCTGAGGCGCCTACCGCTACACCACGAAGTCTGAGGCGCCTACCGCTACACCACGAAGTCTGAGGCGCCTACCGCTACACCACGAAGGCTCGGCTATTGATCAATATTTTTATTGAAAATGTCCCTACCTCACGCCTGTCTTTCTCATAAGCTGATCTACGATAAACGTTAAGTAGGAAAAATGCATATAAGCCTTAGTTCATATTAGTTACCGGAGAAGTACCTCTTGCTCACATAATACCACCGTAGAGTACCAGCTATGCTATAGTGTTTCGTGTGTTTTCCAGTAGCCCATAGGAGGAAAGGAGAGAAGGACTGCAACACAAATAATTATGCCGGTGCCTATGGGCGTCCTACAGTCCTTAATTAGAAGAGGTAACCTTGGGCCTCCTGTGACTAACGTTTAATAATAAAACTCACCCTCTCGAACATAATACAAATTATATTCATCGGAACTTTTTAGGAAACTATAAAAGGTGCGTGGTATGAAAAAATGAGGAGTGAAATGGTGTGAAATAGTAACCGATCGAACGGAAAATCAGCGTAACGTATTACAGCGCTTACTTCTCTTGCGCACTTTTCCCTTCAGCGTCGTGTTTGTTAAGAAGGAGTAAATTTTAGTCCCGTGTGGAGCTGTAAAAGACAGTTCTAAATCATAAAGTGACCTGTTTCAGGTATTTCCGTCGCCGATTATACTTATCCGTGTACGCGTTAGGCCTGAGCATAATGGGAGTCATTAGACAAATGTGAGCGAACAATGCACCTAGGTCTCTGTCAGCCTCATAGTCTTTGGGGCTCGAGTGCGGGGGATTCTATTTAGAGGGGGGCGAAATAACAAACATTTACAGGAATAAATTAAGAGATTTTGTTTGGATTGTGAAATGTCATTCTGCTCTGTTTTTGGTGTTCTCGTGGTTTTTTATGTTTTCCTGGTACAGGTCAACATAAAAATCATAGTAAAAACAAAATAAAAAACGTGGTCTAGGACTAATGTAAGGGATCAAATAACATAATTAAGAAAAGAAAATCAACATTAACCGAGACTAGATGGACCGCTTATCCCTGAACTCGGACGTACAACACCGCGGGATGCAGCTAGTACTAACAGGAATAGCGCATATGAGTAAAATAATAATTTCCACGCCGGGAACATCCCCCAGGGTGAGTGGTGGGCGGTGAACGGCCGGAGCCGACTAATTACCGGTGTCCGATAAGGGTGTATCAGTAATTACATTTGTCTGTACAGGCACGTACATAACACGTAAGGTAAAGATTATTTTATCTATAATCTACTTACATGAAATAATAAAATACTTACATGTATAATTATAATGTTGAATTGAAAAACAAAAAGAAACGACTGGTTTACATTAATATTCTTAGTATGGACATAAATTCTGTTACAATAAGTTAATAAAAAATGTTACATTTGAATTTGGAATCTGCTACTTTATGCGATTGTTCATTGTGTTTCCCCACTTTAATCACGTCGAATAAGTTTCTTATAGTCTTTAATGTTTTATATTTGTGTATTAAACTAATACACTGTAAAAGTAAAAAATGTAATTAGCGATTCAAAAAAAAAAAAAAAATGTTTATATTTGTAACCATAGTTAATTAGGGTTATAACTTTATGTTTCTCTTTTTTATTTATTAAGTTCTTATCAAAAGGAGAGTACACAGTTCTAAACGCGAGGGTACGTCGCTTGGGGCGTCGATACGACGAGCGCAGAATTAGCTGAAAGAAATAGTAATAGCATTTGGGTTAGGTTAAACCTTACGTGCAACTTCTGTCAACCGTTACTGTAGTGTTAACGTTGGTATTGGTCAAATAATGTTAAGGAATTGATATAAGGAGTTCTTATGTTAACGCAAATGTTACACATTTAGAACAATTCTTCGGATTTTATCGCGGTTTGTTTAAGTATTTTATAATCCCGACACTTCAGATGCTTTACAGCATCAAAGGTCACGGGCAGATCGAGATAGCAGATGTTATTCAAAGTACCCAAAGTTTTTTATTATTTCATTGTTCCGACTGACGCAACAACAACAAGAAAAGATCCTACTCTTTTAGAGAAGAAAAGTCGGCAACGCATCTCCGAGATGTCGGAGGGCGTTGGCGATCACTTACTAACAAGCGGCCCAGGTGCTCGTTTACGTTCTATGTTATAAGAAACAAGTATTTACTTTACATTGCAGCCGCGAGGTGTCGCATCCCAGGTTATTTATGGGCGTGGTGAATGTTTACTGTAAGGCTTTGTACACTCATTTGCCTCCTTAGGGTATACCTAATGAATAAATACTATGAAAATACCTTCATATTATAATATGTAGCTGTACTCCTTAGTTAGTTTAGTCAGACGATGAGGTAGTGCCATGCTGCATAGCAGGATGTAGTGCCATGCATAGGGCATGACACTACATCCTCCTATGCAACCGGGTACATCTCGCTCACATAATACCGCCGTAAAGTGACATCTTCAGCGTCGCATGGATGGTGAGTAGCCGGTGGCTCATTGG
>JAFELO010000676.1:101359-182330 GCA_017140195.1 Eumaeus atala | reverse complement strand
GGGGGGGGGGAAGGAGGACAATGCATCAGCATATTAATGTTCATGGCCGTCGGTAGTAGTAAAAAGGTCCCGATTGCTCATTTGCCCCTTATTCTATAAAAAAAAACGTACACTCTAAAAAGCTCATAAATCTCTTCCGTTTAGCGCAGTTGTTTATTCACAGCTATATACTATTCATACCATTCAACAAATACGCTTTTTGCCATAACAATCGAAGCGACCCTTCTTATCGGACGCGTTTAGGCAAAAACCAAAACATGGGAACAACCGTCCTACCTACCCGGAGCCATTCTCACAGTCCGATTGAGCGAGCAAAGACAAACGGCGAGAGCATATAACGTGAAATACGACTAATAATTACTTTTCAAAGGAATGTAATAGTAGATTTATAAAGAGGTGTGCCTTCGCAACGGAATTGGGCCGGCACGACCGGGACGTCTGGCTTATATAAATAATAAATAAGCCACTTGCAAATTAATTGATGTATACTAATATTATAAAACTTAGGGATCCGAAACTTTTTGTTAGGTTGCGGTTTAATAAAACCTTTTATGGTTAGATAGCTATTTATCGAGGAAGGCTTTAGGCAATATACCACCACGATACAACCTACGAATGATATACTCGTCATGAGACGATGGAATAGTAATAATTAATTACAGAGAGCCACCCGGTGTAGTAATGCAGTAATGATGCGCGGCGCACCGCGGGGCGCAGGTTCCACTCCTGTCAAGGTCATTGGTCATTCATACGATGAATATAAACGTCTAATTATAGGAGATGGACATTTGTTATATAGTTTAAAAAAAATCTAGTCTAGGAGAAACAATTTTTTTCATATTTCCCTTCTGGGTGCAGATGCCATAGGACAGTCGCCTTATGGTGGCCCCGAGGTGGCCGACCCGATACCATCTGATCTACAAACGAGATAAGCCTAGGACCGAGAAGAAATAATCTCCTCTACAGAGCACTGTCAGCGTCTTCACCTGCGAACTCTACGCGAGCTCTACATCACAACTCTACGAGTTGTCATAATTATTGCATTGATTATTCCGCGGCGAGGGATTTTTCATCGTACACGACAGGCTTTTGAGTCTATTCGTGAAATAAAAACTTTCACTAACAAACTCCGGTGCGTGGCGCGTAAGCTTCCAAGCTCCCCGCGTTAGTCTGCCGGTGGCTGTGTCGCCGCGCGCACGTCCCGTCAGTGTCTCGCGAGTGAGTGCAGCATGCTCCGCGCCGTGGCTATTCTCGCCACAGTGGCGGTAGCCCTAGCGGCCACACCTCCCGACCCCTGCTACGAAGACGGAAGACCACGCCGTTGCATCCCGGACTTCGTGAACGCCGCCTTCGGCAACCCCGTGGTCGCTTCTTCCGTCTGCGGCAGACGAGGCCCCGAGAGGCTCTGCGACCCCCCGGGGGATTCGCCACCTGAGAACGCATGTACAGTGTGTGACGCCGCACGGTCCGACCGGAGACATCCTTCCTCCCATCTCACCGACCTCAACAACCCCCACGACGTCACGTGCTGGCGCTCCGGGGCCCTCCCCGCGGCGACCTATGACTCCCCCCCTGATAACGTGTCCCTGACCCTCTCCCTTGGCAAGAAGTACGAGCTAACCTACGTGAGCCTCCAGTTCTGTCCAAAGGCGGCCCGTCCCGATTCGGTCGCGATCTACAAGAGCGCGGACTACGGTGTCACCTGGCAGCCGTTCCAGTTCTACTCCAGCCAGTGCAGGCGCGTGTACGGTAGGCCTAACAAGGCCACCGTCACCACCGCGAACGAACAGGAGGCCCGCTGCTCGGACTCTCATCGGCTGACCGGGGAGAACTCCGGCGGAGCTCGTCTCGCCTTTAGCACGCTGGAAGGTCGCCCCAGTGCGGCGAACTTCGACGTGTCCCCGGTACTGCAGGACTGGGTGACAGCCACGGACGTGCGCGTGGTGTTCAACCGTCTTCACATGGTGGTGGAAGGCGACGAGGTGGACAGCAAGAAGCAAGCGGCGCCGGGCTCTCAGCATTACGCGGTTTCGGATTTCGCGGTGGGTGGACGGTGCAAGTGTAACGGGCACGCGTCCCGGTGTATCCCGGCGAAGGGGGACGAAGGCCAGGGGATGCAGTTGGCGTGTGACTGCAAACACAACACTGCGGGCCGGGACTGCGAGAGGTGCAAGCCCTTCCACTTCGACCGGCCCTGGGGGCGAGCGACGGCTCGCGACGCCAACGAATGCAAAGGTGTGTTCAGACTACTTATTATAATATAATAATTAATATAAGTAAAAAAAAAACAATTACTTAAATATCATTTAGTCGAGTACAACTTGTGGTTGAACTAGGTACCACCAAAAATAACCAGTAGGTGAATTATTGAGAAAAACTTATAATAAAACAAAAGCGTAAATAAAAAAATTACAACCTTTTTGTATTTTCCATTAAGAAACAGTACAACTCTCGTAATAAATTTAAATGCAAAAATATAAATGCAATTACAAATGCAAAAATATTTTGTTTGCCTTTCTAATATAAATTTATAGAATAATAATATAATTTTATTTTGCATGTCAAAATATACCTAAATACTAACGGACTGGAAAAACAACATTCCGTCTGCCGCAGACGTAAATAATAATTTACTGAAAAATAACGTTATGCGACGTAGACGGCAGACTCCGATCCTCTTCACATTATCAAACAGATAATTTCTTTTATCTACTCACAACACATTTATAGTTTACCATAACAAACTGTGTAAGACCCGCGGTATTAAAAAATATGAGAAGTAAACTTGTGTTAAAAAGTAACAGTCAGTCTCTTAACTTGTGATCATTCTTAAGGAGTAAACTCTAGCCCCGTGTCGGGTCTGACGCACTAATATTATTAAGTATTTTGCATCGATCTCTGCGTCAATTTTATTCATATAGATTTAAGGTAAGGTGATCTTTCATATTATAATATACAGGGGGAACAAACGAGTAAACACATCCTTTTGCAGAGTACAGACGTCCATACACATCCGCATTATTTTGCTCATGCGACTATGATGCCCTGCTTTCCGCTTCCCCTCAAATGGGCCAATAATCTATATCAATACTTAATCACTTTGAACTTATTCGAAGTGGAACACAAGTGTCTTTTGACTATTGTGTTTTTATATATTACCTTGTTGTTTGTGTAATGTAAGTCTGTTACTGAAAACAGCTGCTCTATTCTAAACATACAATACACAAAGAACACTGGCACGCTTCTACAGGTTTCTCATAAATAACATAGGCACTGTGGCTGATCCGCTATCGTGTTTCGTGCGATTTCTCTCTCTGACTCTTAGTTTCTTTGCGGTTCATTTTTCAATACCTAATAGCCCTTCTCAACTGGTCAACCCCACGCACAGGCACTAATTATTATTATTATCACTATAGGGACATAACCATTCGCTATAACATAACCATTCATTTATTTAAAAAGTGGCACCAAGTAACTTCGGTCCTGTTAGTCATAGCCTTCATCGATAAATGGGCTATTGTAAACGAAAAGAATGATTCATTTCAATAGTTCCTGAGATTGGGGCGTTCAAATGAACAAAATCTTCAGCTTTATTTATTTAACTCTTTATATTATTAGTGCACATTTTGTGTTGTTAGTAATAATTCATTAGGACACTTCGACGGTAGTCAGTCTCTTAAGGGACTGACACCGCCTCAACAGATGGAATTCTCCAACACCACAGGACAATCCCGTAAACTTTGGGACAGTGCCATGGGTTGAGGTTCCCATTATCGCCCCTTGCCCCGTACGCTACAGCGCCTCCTCTTCTTGGTATTTTATCGTCTTTTCTTATGTACAAAAAGTGCCACCTCCTCCTGGTCTTTTGTCACCTCCGCTTATAAGAGGGGCACGAAGAGCAGCCCCCGCGGTTCAATTGGCTTCCCTTAAGGTGTCAGGGCTCACCCCAGACTATTGAGGGCCACCGCCACGCCAAGCCTTGAACCATGGTGGGGAAGTAGGACCTACTTAATTGTTAGCAATACTACAAAATATTTTATAAATACAAAAATTTTAATTGTATTCACCGCAGAGATTGCATTCGTAAATCTTAACTGACTACATTGTAGTTATTAATTACGAAATAACCATACCACATTTCGTTGCAATAGAAACATAACTGCCATAACATATAAAATTAATTGATACAGGTTACGGTACAGCGTTGGCTACGGAGCTAAAATTATATCGTATAGTTTGATGATCGATCTTGTATATCAAATTATATCCAAACGCAAGATAAACAAATTATACCAACAAACCAAATACTTATTAGCTCCAACAAAAAAGTTAATGTGAAAACCAGATTTAAGTACAGACTTTGTGTCGGCCATTATTGGAATAGTTAGTGTTATGACTCCGCCATCATAGCTGTCATTAGAACATCCGCTTTGCATTTCGAATTCTGTGTTGCTAGTTTTGAAATTATGATTAGTACCTATTGTTGCATACAGCCTATGTGTTTTGTATATTTTAGCGATATTTTTTTGTTTTTGATTTGGCTCGTCTACGAAATTAAGTTTGTACGAAATTAAATTGAGTTGCCTAGTGGTATGTAATTGTGGATTAATTAAGGTTAAACTAAGCTGAGTAAAATAAACTGAAATGAATAAAATATAACGCTTAACTTTGAAGGTGTTTTCTACGGTTTGTTGTAGACGGTAGCTTATTGGCCCTTTGACTCATTATGGACGACCGCAAATGCTTTTTGGCAAGCAGGATCTCTGTTTGAGGATTTGTTTAGCATTATAGAGGTTTTTTTGTCGCTTATAGTACTAAAATAAAGTAACCTCTTTCAATAAGATAACGGGTAAATTTGGATCGTATTCATTACACATAATATTAATTTAGTACTCCAACAATACTAAATTAGTGGATATCATTTAAGGGGTAAGCTCTTGCATGTTGATGGGCCATATTAAATGAATACTAATGGTAGGATCATTTTCACTTCATTACGGTAGCCATTTTTGTGAATAAAGTCGCTTACTGTTTTCATTTACTCTATAAGTTAGGGAAATATATGTATGTGCTTCTAATTAAAGTTATGTTGCGCGTGTAGAAACTAGAACACCTTAACAAGTGATTACCTATTCAATAGTACCGCACCGTATCGCTCTTGGTGAGCGTGAAGAAAAGGGAGAGGAAAGAATAAGAAAAAAGTAACCGGGTTGCCTGTAATTCGTTTTAACGGAACATACAAATTTATGTGATAGCGGTTCTCTAATTGATCTGTGAGCGCAATGCACACTAAAAAGTATGACACTTTTTCATGTATGCAGCTAGCGTTATCGATTTACAAGACGTCTTCACGTCAAAAAAATCCAAGGACAGGATCTCCCATCATCATTGCACCGCCAATGATCAGAATAACGAATTCAAGTTAAAATAAAGATAAAATGGCTACGGACCACGCTACCGTTGTATAAAGACATTAACTTCAAACACAACATTCCGGAAAACAACTATAATAGTTGCTGTGTTGATTTAATGTCGCGGCGTGTCATAAAAGTGCCATCGCTTGTGTTTACGTCAGGTGTGTCAAATGGGACACGAAAGTTGTCGTAAATATTGAGAATTTACGATGATAATGAATATAGTAAATGAATATTTATTTAAGCGTAGCGGGGGTCAGGCCGTTATGCTTTTCGTCAAAAAAAGGATATTTCGTTGTTTAGGGGTAATATATGAATTTGTATTGACGATTAGACCGACGTGGGGTGGGTATTAATTAGACTTTTAGAATTTTTAAATAGTTCTGGTTAAGTAGGAAAGTGATATTTTAGTGTTACTATAAACATTAATTGTTCGGCTATATTAAGAGTGTTATATACTCATGTGCTGATGTGTTAAGTCAGGATGACACGTGGAGGGCTATGTGACCATCCTAAGTAATGGACTCTAGGTAATAAATACTTCGCTATTATAAAAATAAAAAATAAAATTAGATTTATTTGTGCGAGTAATGCTACCATGCGCAATAATAAAACGAAATAAAAAAGAATAAAAATAAAATTAAAAAAAAAGCTTCATAAAATAAACACAACAATAAACAAATTATTTGAGGCAGCATTACACCACACAAAAATGTATCACCTCAGTTTAAGTTGGGACCATATCTAACATTGATTTTCAGGCCTACGATATAGATCTTCCCTTCCAGCAGCGAACAAAATAAAAACGTAAACACAAATTAATAATTACTATACTATATATAATATACAAGAAAAATATATCATATATTCACACTACAGACATGAGGTACACATCCCAGGTGTCCTCATCTCATGGCCTTTGACATTGGGTGTCCATAAAGGGCGTCGGCTGTCGCAGCTGTCATCATAAGACAGGCTATGTTAGTATCTTAACAGATATGCTACAACAAATTCCTAGGTTTGTTCTAATTGAGAGCTAGCAGTTTTTTAAATCACTACAAAATTTCTTGTGAGACATGACACATCTTAAGCGGTACTTTAACAAATCGACGTTGCCTAATAATTATAGCACCACTGAAATACTTAAATGCATATTAAAATGGCAACTCTAAGATTAGCCGCACCATAGATGGCGATACTTAAGTGTTGAGGCAAAAACTTTTAGAGTTATAAATAATAATTGTAGCGCCCACAGTTTTTTGAAACGGTAGCACACTTTGGAGCATCATGTGCGAAGGCTTTGGCGCATTATGTGTGACTCATATTCCTTTAAGCACTTCACGATAACCAAATTGGGATCTTGGGTTTCGTAGTCATATTTTAGGGTTTCAGTTGACATCAATGATAAAATCTTTGTAAGTTATTATTTTGCGCAACCTTTTTGATATTTTTTATGTAGACAAAGAATCATCTCCTCATTGTAATTAACAACTATCTCTATACATAAGCATCCGAAGCATCTGAGAAAATGTGTGTGGCTATGCTTTAACCGTCTACCCCGGCTCACTGCCGCTATAGAGCAACAGTATAACAATCACTGCACGCCTGCATGGCGCATGCATGCATTGCATTTACTTTCGCAGTCGCGCTGACCTAATTCTGAACTTTTAACATAATGTACCAAAATCAAATTCCATTTCATATGGAAGAAAACAATGTCCCAATTCCAAAAGTCTTTTTTCCAAAACCCATAAACGCTCTAGACTTATCTACAGATAAAGCCATAAAGTATTGTATCTACATTAACGCAATGCTATTAATTCAAATATTATCTTTATTTCACCATAAAATGTTATGCCCAATCCATAACAAAGTGGGCATGACGCCCACGGGACGATATGCGGTGATTTATTGGATACCGTGGATTGGATCAGTACGGGCTTGGAAATGCTACTTGCTACAGCGAGAATAATATTTGTAACAAATTTAAAATTCGACAAACGAAAAAGTGTCCGTGTACAAATCACACACGGCACAAGTAAAATTTTGGAAATGTAACCGAGAGAGAACATTATACACTCATCATTACCGACTATAATATAACTATTTTCTTTTTCCAAGGTTAGAATAGAAGAGATTGCTGAGAAGTTAAAAATTAATATTTATATGTTATTCGTATTAGAACAAACGTTAAGTGAGTAGCGCCTTGTTGCTGACAGATGTGGGCACCTCAGTTCAGGCAGCTGATGGTATCCGTGGGGTTTTGGTGGGTATTCGATTCATCCTCACTCATCCGTCGGATCTCACCCAGGGCGGGCGGCCTTGCGCAAATGTCTATCCCCGATAAAACAAAAAAAAAAATGTTAAGTGTAATTAAATAACCTGTCTGGCTCTCTGACTGCCGACTGCCAAATCAAAGCACAGACGAAGCTGCTACATATACTTAATGATAATAATAATGTCATCCTTGCTGAGTACGACTACAGTGACCACCTGCGCTAGACAAGCGTTTGCGCAAGATCGCAGGACGGCTTAACATGCTCCCCGAGGTTTGTAACACGCGCTGTAACACCGCCAATATCCAGTTTCAAACTGTTATTAGAAAACCTAATATCACTTTTTGTTTGGTCTAACCCGGAACTCGAACTCTGGACCTCATGGCTGTAGCTAAACATGCCTACCACTACACCACGAGGCACGCATTTATCAAAATGAATTGAATAAAACTCGAGTAGGAACATAAGTCCTCCTCGTCTTGGTTCAAGCCTTATCGTGTATTTGGGGCTCAGTAGCTTGGGGTGATCCGAGACAACTCAGTAGCTTGGGGTGATCCGAGACAACTCAGTAGCTTGGGGTGATCCGAGACAACTCAGTAGCTTGGGGTGATCGGAGACAACTTGGGCGCAGCCGATTGAACCGAGCAGGGGGCTGCTCTTTGTGACGCTCTTATAAGAAGGGGGGACTTAAGATCGTGATGAGGATCCGCATTTTGTACCGCTCTTATAAGAAGAGGGGACAAAAGAACAACAAGAGCAGGCGCTATTGCACACGGGGCAAGGGGCGTGGATGGGAACCTCACCCCATTGCACGGTCCCAAAGGTGGCGGGGTCGTCCTATGGTGCGGGGCAACCCAGCTGTGGAGGAGATGTCGGTCCTTTAGGGCACTGAATGGTCGTCGAGCTGCCCTGATAATTTGTTGTCCGGGACACCGCACGAAAGACGACACTGATGGCACCCGCGGTGGCTTTAGTAGGTATTCGGCACTATCATGTGCCGTGAGCCCCACACACCACTTGGCCCCACCCAGGGCCAGTGAAGACGCGTAAATACGTTTCCCCACGTCAACAAAAAAAAGGAACATAAGCCCTGCACTCGTGACACTTAATTTTAGAGCGGAGTAATTAATAAAAACGCAGGACATAACTATAATGAATGTAAATTTCATTACAAAAGAGTCTCAAGAGAGCACGTTTCAATGGATACGGGCCTGGGCGAGCCACGGGCGCCGTGAGCCAAGTGGCGAGTCTGATAAACATGTTAGCCAGGGGTCGCGGGTTCGAAGCCTTTCACTTTTAAATGAATATACAAGGGCAAACGACTCTGGATAGAATATACTCAAGCAAATCTATTTAGTAAGAGGCAATGCATGTATTGCAGCTGAATTGGGCAGGTACGAACGAGGAGGTACATCTGGCTTACACGACACCGCCGTGAAGTGATAGCTATGATGTCGCGTTTGTGCGGAGTACGAGTTTCCTGTGGACCATGGGGCAAGAGGAACGAGGTCAGGGCACTTGCATATCTGGTTGCTACTGCATAGGCCCTCGCCTGTACGACCTGGCCCCTAGTATGCCCAGATAGATGTGATTAGGTAAATTAATATAATCATCATGGATGTATTAAGTCTTTTTTTTTTTATTCGGAGGGACCTAATACTGGTTGGCGGCGCTAGTCCATCCTCTACAGTTCGACTGACTAGGAAGACTTGTTTGTATTCAGGTTTAAGGAGACGTTAGGGGGACAGACCCCCCTCTTTTCCCGCTGATGGGAAGAGATGAACCGGGTTGATGTATTAAGTCTGAAAGAAAGTTATTATTATGTTATTATTATATAACCTATATGCGGATGTTTATGGGCATCGGTAGCCATCAGGCGGCTCCCGCGGTATAGTACTTACAACAATGTGTTGGCAGGAAAAACCATATAAAAACTTGAACCTAATCTTCATTAGAGCACTTCGCCTGACCCCGATTCTACATCAGGTGATAACGGCTACCTAATCTAGGAACCTAAAATTGACGAGGGCGCCAGTTCTTTTACAGAACGACCGCCATCAGACCTTAGCAGCTCAGCAGGGAAACCAGACAGTAAGAAAAGAGCCTATTTATCTATAGAAGACCGGCAACGCATCCGCGAGTCCTCAGGTGTTGCGAATATCTATGGGCGTTGGTGATCACTTATTTTAAAGTTGCCCAACTGCTCGTTTGCCTCTTATGCTATAAAAAAGACAAAAATTTTAGATTAGGTCCAATTGAAATACACGAGTCCGGGTTTCCTCCAGATGTTTTCCTTCATTACGGTCGAGCCACCAACACTCAGAAAATATACCGCAATGTAAGTCCAACGCGTTAAGCACTAGACTGCTCCGTTACTCTTCAACCATTAAACTATATAGATAGACAAAACACTATTTGCAATAACAAAACAACAAAATGAGAAGAGAATTGGTGCTAGTGGCGGAAGAGCCGAGTACGCCAGCATAAATAATTTATGCCGTGGGGTTTTTGTGCGGAAGGGAGGAGAATACAGTCATCAGATGGTTGTGGGACTGTGCACACCTAACTACCACATGCCCACCTGCTGCTGGTGATGGATGGAATAAGTGGGCATTCTGAACAATGAACAGTGGGTCTGTAGTATGTGGCGGCGGCTAAGTGAATTATAACTAACACAACGGCTGGCGTCCATTACAACACTAATACATTACAATATTAACATTATCCCTCAATAAATTATTGCCGTTACTATTGGAGCGGCCCGCGTTATGTTAGATATAGCTATTTTGTTAGGTTATAAGGGGATAAATGTGCAGTTGGAGCTTTATGGTGACTACTAACGCTCATAGGAATCCACATAATTATTAGTTGTTACACGTGGTGCCCTGCTGCCCCTTTCTCTTCTATTGGACCATATGAAATTCACAAACCGCATGAAACGCGAGGAAAGCAGTTACTTCGATGCAGTAATGTGTGAGCGAAATACCTTCCCCAGCCGAGCCAGCCGAGCAATTTAATTGTAGCATTGCACTACCTCTTACAATCATTTAGTTATAAGAAGTGGGTCACCCTACAGGCGAATACTTACTCACACCTGCACAAAGCCGACATGAAGTAATTTCAATTCTGTCGCATTTTTTGAGGGTTCAAATGGACCTACGAGGAAGATGGGGTACACCCTATTTTCTAGGACACGCATCTTCTGTCTATAGATACGGTTCTAAATCAAGTAATTCGACTGCTTGTTTGCCCCCCAAGTTTATCCGCTGCCACTCTTAAGTCGTATCTAACTAAGTGAGAACTTCTAAAGCAATTTACAAGTCCTTATGTTAAGATATTCACTCTGCCCCGCCGGGCACCACCCGCGTAAACACTATGTTCCAAGGGAACTATTTGTTGCTTTAAAAGGTAAGTAATTGTTATGTTATTTCTGGTATGAATCTATCATCCAAATCCGTACAGTAGTTTTTGTGTAAAGCAAACAACACGCAAGCGCACACACACACATACATACTCTCGTGTTTATAGTATTTAGTCCGAGCGTAGGAGTATGATAGGAAGTCAGATTTGAATTGATTGCAATATTATTATGTGTAGCACGTGTTGGTGTTCGTGTAGATGTTATGGAGGCGAGACCAACACCTGTGTTGTTATACACCAGCCTCCACCCACACTCAGCCATCAATCAATCGACGCAGCGTCTGTAATTATATGCATTACAAACGATACAATTTTTATACGCCAATGGTATTACTGTAAGGTCCCCTGTAGTCACTCCATCCGTCTACAATACAGAGATGGCGCTGCCTTATGCCCGATATTGAGCCTTAACATTCAGCGTAGAGCGCTTCAAACGCGTTATCAAGACTATTCTCGTACGTTCCAGCTGGCCGTAGGAGGGCACACAGAAGTCTACTACATACCTACACACTCGTACATATATATAAACAAGCGCTCGAAAAACAATACCCTGCTTTTATTGCAGTCGGGTAGAAATAATCATAATACAGTATGGTCTACAATCCACAGTCACAAATATCTTATATTCTTATCCTATGCTGTTTACGTGTCTATAGATTCAAATTAGGTTGATAAGTATTTTGGCGCATTTAAAAATAAATAAGCGTATTTGTAGACATCGCCGCCATTTTGTTTTTGTGACAACACGTAATTCTAAAGTCATGTACGTGACGCAGACGAAGGTCTCGGACGTAGCGAGTAACGAGCCATCTGTATGTGCCACCATTCTGTATGCTCGTAGAGTCACTTTAAGATAATTGTTCTGCTTCAAATTTTATCAGTGCCCAATGCTGTGTTGCTTGGAGCGTGTCAATCAAACCTACCGATCAGCCCATTTAAACGAACCCAAGAAATTTTGCCCATAGTTTTTAGATTATAAGGAAGAAAACAAGGAGTCGGAGCCATTTGATGACTAGCGATATTCGCGTGCCTGCTATACAAATGTGTTGCTCTGTTTCATTTGCCCCTCCAATGGGCCGTCAGAAACTCACAAATCGCACGACGTCAGTAAAGTTATCACTTTGCGGAAGAATCGTCTAAACGAGGCAACCCCCAGCCGGCCCATGGGTAACTTTCTCTACCATTTTGCTCCAAAACTCAAAGGTTTTCATTGCATTATCAGTATTAACTTGCGAAACAAAACTTCTTCTAACCGGTCGATGTAAACATTACACCCAATGTAATGAAGCTAAATCATCTAAGGTTACGTGTCACTTTAACCGTCAAATAAATCACGTTACTACAATCCTTGATCTTCGAGATAACTCTTTACACTTAAAAAGCGTGTCTTAAGATTTATTTTATGATTGTCACCCTTTTGTAAACACCATCCTAAGTGTTGGGCAATCGAAATTATGTCGTAATTTGTGTGTTATAAAAGTGACATTTACTAATTCTGTGCTAGAACATAGGTCGGTGATAAGCCGATAAGGGTGTATTGTAAGGTCTCGTTTGTTTTCTCGTCTTGTAAAGGTGTGTGTACACTGACACGTTTTTATTAATAGTAGATACGATAAAGCACGAGTGTTGACATGACATACCGAACACCAATCGTGTGTGGTTGGTGTAGAAATATAATGAGCGATTGCCAAACACTGCCGTGATCTCCATTCCCGGCATGGTAGGAAATGTTAGGTTTATGCGCTAGTGATATATTTTTTTGAGTTTTATGAAATCTTAAAAGCGGATGATATAATCATTATTATCGGTCCACTGCTGGACACGGGCCTCTTTCAATGAACGCCGAGACGACTGATCTACATCATAGAAATAGTCTTCCCACCTGGTGAACGGTCGACTAACACTTCGTTTTCCTAAACGCGGATGATATCAATCGATGGTTATTCCTTATTCATACTCTATCCAAATATGTTTTTAGTAGCCTTTTGACGACTACTAACGTTCATAGACAATGATTTTTCGTAATCTTTCATCATATCACTACCTCTTGATGTATTAGAATACTGGCATACCAACAGTCATAGCTTTTGTGCATTAATGGAGCTGGTTTGTTGCTAATGATGACGAGGTACCAATACCAAACATATACTAAGGTCATGTAAGGCCTGTTTCTTGTAACTGAGGCTAATTTGAATGAGGTTAAGCCGCCAAATTACATTTATAACGCCATTTCCACGAAACATTAATTTCCAACCCACATTTACATTTGGTCGGATTATACTTGTGTAATCACAGGTCGTCGCCCGATGATTGATCCATTCTATAAATATGCTGATTATAATATTGATAGATTATTTTTAACCAACTGTGCCAAAAGGAATTATTAATGTTTTATGGGCGAATGACTTGCTCTTTCCGTTTTAGTGTTTGTACTATTTTATTATATGGGACAGAAACAGTTAGGTAATAATTATGATGCCACACTCATAAACATCAGCACAAACAATGCATGCATTCGGACTTCTACAAGGCATCATACGCGACAGCATAGCCCCTAACTAGAAAATAAAAAAAAATACGAGGATTTAAGGAAAAAAAAAACTTCTTTAATTAAACGAAACGTAACGTACGTGGCTATGGCAGACATAGGGAAACAAAATGTGCACTCATACCATTAAAAAGACGGTTGTAAAATAATTTACTTAAGAGAAGCTATGAAACACAATTGCTATAATTCTAAAATGTAATTCTAAAAACTTTAATTTCGAATCTAGGACATTCCACACAGCCTAGGATTAACCTCATCTAAACTTGAAATTGTTAGAACATATCTGTCCTAAAAACAACTAATTGCATTCATTTGATATTCCGTCCTATTTTTCACAAAAAAAAAATCCATGAATTTGCATAAAACTTGACGCAGGTATAGAAAATAATCTGAAATACTAAAAGATTACCTAGGTGTGGATTTTATGCAAGCGAAAGCGTAGATCATAGGTACTAACTAATAAGATGTTGTAGTACTAGGATAGCATGCTGTAGGTAGAGTTTATTGAATTCTATTACCGACCCATGATATACAGCGAACGCAGTCTATAATCGTATGGACGTCGAATAGTTGCGATCCGTAAATCCTAAAATGAGATAAATCATTATTTATTCAGTCAATAACAGGAGATTTATCTGCGCCGTGATATGTGAGGGCAGTAAAGTGCACGTATGCTGGTCCAGTGGTCGAGCCGCGGCCGCAGAGCCTATTGTTCATCACGGTTGTTGGAATTTTTGCGTCGGTTCGTGTCCCTGGGGCAAATAAACTGTTTGAATGATTCAGATTGATTTTTTTTACAAATTATATTACTTTAGTTGGTTTTAAAGGTTTAGTCACAGTAGGACGACGTTATTCTCTTTATATTTAATAATAAAACTAACAGTCCGTCCCAGCTTTGTGCGAATTGCTTTCAACAACAACAGCACATTATCACGTCAGCACCCTAATGGTGTAGGCAGAATATATTTTACAAAATATTGCAATAGATCATTGGTGTACAAAAATATTATCCATATATCCATACAAGCGGTTATTTATTACTATACGACTTCAAGAAGCCACTACATCGGCAACAAAATAAAATCACAAGACAAGAAACAGTTATCCTTGGAGTGTTAATCGCAATGATGAACCCTGTCTGGGTTAAAGTTTGTGAAAGTTGCAAACGACACAACTGGAAAAGTTGGAAAAACACGTGTTGACATAGTATCAGATGAATCGACGGCACGTTTGTATCTTGTCAATGCTATAGTTTGGCACAGACCATTAACGTTTTGAATTCATTTAAACCTGGCCGCATAGAACGAATACTAAAGCCGCGGATGAAAACAAAACAAAAAAATGGCGCTCGTCAAGCCACAGATAATAAATCGTTTCAAAAATCAATTAGTCGAATAGAGAAGGCATGCGAACAATGCAACAAAAACAGTTGCGTCCCCTTTTTGTTGGTCCACACTGTTTTACCAAATGTTTTGTTTAGTTCAAACGATTTAACAAAAGTTTTATCAGCTTGAAAAATTGAGACGGTTCCGTACGCATTTGTTTACAAACCTTGTTTTATCAGTGCTTTCGTAACTTTATTAGATGTATCGTTTTGACAAATATGAACAAAGTCAGGTTTAATTTTATCCTTGTCGTTTATATTCTTCGTCGCTTGTGCTTACTTTCTTCTCAGAAGAGAATATGGACCACTAGAAGAATGACTATCAAAGTCCGGCGAGAGCCAAAGAGCCATGTAGCCATGGGCCTTTTACCATGTTGATGTACACCCATAAACATCCGCTTAGTTGCTGAGAATCTGCGTGCTCCCTATCCCTATGCCTACTAGAACAGGCCACAGGACACTCACTCACAAGCAGCCCGTGCTACCGTTTATAAAAATCTACTTTTGGTAAAGGACCGATTAAGGTAGGCGATGATGATGAAAAAGAATTGACTTATAATTAAAAATATTATATTCTTATAATTAAAAATATTATATTCTTATAATTAAAAATATTATATTCTTATAATTAAAAAATGTGTAATTATAATGTGTATATGTACTTTAACGAACTTTATCGTAGTTTGTAAAGTTCTTTACAATCCCGGCGTTTCAGGAACTTTACAGGCACCACGGTCACAGTGTCTGAGGTGACAGTTTTCCAATTAGTGTTTATATATTAAAATAACTTAACAAAACGCGTCTAAATCCGTTAAAGCAATATTATCATAACATTGATTTAATTAAATAATGTATTTTGTTAACATTCCTCGTTTAAATTATTTCCATCACCATAATTAATGCCTGCCACTCGACGTTATTCTGACAGAGAACTAGCGAATTCCCAACGTCCAGCGGTTCTCCCAGATCTTCCATCCTAACTTATCCCGAGTAATAAGGAGTACATAAGCCTAAGAGGATTTTTAAGCGACATGACGCCACGCTGAGCTCTTCTCTCCTCTCTTTTAATCCAGCTGAACCGTTTTAAGCCTAATGGAATATTATTATTGGAAAAACCATTAGGGATGTGTATTCTTTTGCATTTTTATCCTAATTCAACATTTTTGTGCCGTATAGTTATGCTAGAATAATTCAGATGATGATAACACGTCAAGACCTGAAAGAAATTAGTCGCAGGACCAAAAACTGGACTTGGTTGCTGCGGCAGAAGGGAGTAACGCCGTCATCTTCCCGACATACCCGAGAATGCTCACAGATGTTACAAAAATATATTATTGGAATTTCCAATTATATGTTTTGTTCAGACCTAGGACTCAAACACCGGACGAAATGCCTGCTATTAGAATACGAGATTCTCAATCTTAATACTATTATATAAATATAAATGGGATATAAATGGGAAAATATAGTATATAAATGGGAAAATATGGCTGTAGGAATGTTAGTTACTTAATTACGCCAAAACTACCGAGGTGATTTTGATGACACTTGGTGACGTTGTGGCTTATGCTGGTACATAAGGTAATAAATAAAATTTAAGATATAGAAATCTAAAGTTTCAACGCTGTTTTCTCGGTGGTCCACGCGGATGATATCCAGCTGGTATGGTTATAAATATTCATTAGTTATTCGGTTCAGTCTGGATTGATATGCTAGTATCTTTTTTGTCGCAGGAAAATGTTTCATGTCAGCATAAAAACACATTCATCTATTGGGGTCAGGATAAACAAGCGTGACGTCGTAATGTCATAAAAACTAGGTGGAATTTGGCGCCAAAAACGCAGATAAAGTGTTATTTACGTTTGCCAGTTATCTGAGAGTGCAGTTGGCAGCCACTCAACGGCTATCTCCTCGCGTCTGCGAACTCATTAGGGAATGAGGCGAATTTTCCCCGGAGTTGTGTAATTGTGTTCATGTTACGCTAATGGTTTCGTTACTGAACGTTGCATGCATTTTTGGGTTTCTTTGCATGTAAAGCGAAATAGAACTCGTAAGTTCTTTTGCATATTTTTATTGTAAAGGATCTGTATTTTCTTCGAGTCCGGGACGTATAAAAGTCCTTCGGCATGTGAATATTAATAATGCCCATAAACATTCGCACGACTACATTTCCCAATAGTCATACGACCTCTAATAAAGCACACAAAGCGAGACATCGTCGTCATGTTCATAATCATTAGCAGCCCTTATCAAACCGCTGCTGGATAAAGGCCTCTTTCAACGAACGCCAAGACGACCGATCTCCAGCTATTTGTATCCAGCCCCGGCCGGCTACCGCACGGATATCATCCTCCCACCTGATGAATGGTCAACCAACACTTCCTAAACGCGGCCTCCTTGCTAGCACTTTCCTATACCATCGCCATCATAGCCATCAATATGTGCTGGCATAAAAAAAAATATACCTAATTATTTTTTTTCTTAAAATAGAAGTATCCAAGTTACATCACAAACATGATAAAACCAGTTTTTTTGTGGATGTAATCAACTTCGAATTACAAGTGCCCTTCGTTGTAGAGCAGAACCAAACAGAATCTTTATAACAAAAGCAATAGGTCTTCTCGCCAGGGCATAGAGAACATTGTATCCCTACATAATTTTCTAGATTCTTCCACATTTACTATTCTCTCTTCATACAAATGATGTCGTCCTAGCCGAATTTCAGACACGCCGGCTATCTCTATACAGACTAGCTAACTGAACTGACACCGCCGGAGAGAAAGCAGGCTCTGGACCAACTACTTATTAACTTTAACTTAACTACTATTCTGAGGGTCATTAGTGAAAGGCCTGAATGCCCAATTGTGCATCATTGAGTGCATAGTCATCAGCATATGCACAATGTTGGGTGTAATAAATGAACAAATTAGTTATTTCTCTTCTTGTTTTTAATTTTTTTTTCTACTAACAAGTTATGGATGTTAAGTCTGAAATAAATTTATTTTATTTATTAATTTTAACGCGCTCCCCGAGGCACGGGGGTGTAACACCTCCAACTTTCCTGACTTCGGGCTGTTATTAGAAACTAGGAAATCACGATAACACTTCAATCCGAGCCAGGCCTCGAACCCAGGAACCATGATGATAGAGACTTTTGACTGTCTCTCTCTTCATACAAACACTCTGATTGTGATCCTTTATATTTACCGGGATGTCCTCAAGGCCTTGACAAGGTAAACCACAAATATAAATGCTTAAAGCATGTTAGGAGGTATGGTGTGAATATGTAAAGACCCCTTTAAGCCTTTAGGGGACCTTCGCACGTATTTTAGGTTTGAATCTGTTAGGACGGAATTGAGTGCTTGTTGGAATGTTTCGTTATGAGGAAACTTTTTTAAGTGCCAGAGGCTGGTATGTAGACTCATGATGATAAATTCATTTAAATAACCTTTTTGTAAAGATGAAAAACGTGTAACAAATTGACACCTGCAAATTCTTGTATACATATTATTACTTATAAATATATATTTTAAATAAAGTGGAAGCAGTAGACGACTTGTGTTGGAAAGATAATTATATCACTGTTAGGTTACGTTAGTATAAATTGTATGAAGATTTTTTTTTCGGAGGGACCTACTACTGGTTGGCGGCGCTTGTGCAGATTGTTGAGTGTTTAATAAAAATATATGCAGCAGACCAGACATAGAAAGAAATGCATCAAAAACCATACAACATAAAAACACAAATAAAAACTATGTAAGAATTAATTGTGTTCATGTTAACGTTAATCCCTGCTTCAGAACTAGCTGGATATTCCCAAGAGCAGTCAGCCAGGTCGGATTGAGGGTCCGTAGCAAATCTATGCTCGAGGATTATGAAAAATGTCACATGAGAATTCCACAGAGTTCTCTAATTATGTTCCAAGACCTGTGATGTTTCCACTTTATATATTTAGGGATGACACACAGATTGCGATGTTTATTGTGGCGTTTTGTGAATTCAAATAAATCTGCAGTCGATTGAGAAGTGTTGTCAGCAGATAAATCTCTCGATAAAAGTCAATGTTAGAGTATTTTATATCGTTTAGAAAGATAAAATTTCATATTTAACGGTTTTACTTATAAATAAATTGTAAAATTCGTCGTTTTACTAAAATAACATACTTAGTAAAAAAAGTTTATTTTCCGTAAAAAAAAAATAGACAATTGTTGAAAAGTAAATCTCCTTGTAAGTTGAAAGTACAAAACTTGTGCCAGGGATATCAATTCTTATTTATGTACCTTATTTTATTGAATATATTACAATAAATATTTCTTTTTTATTTTTCTGCAATGCTTGGTTAAACATTGCAGAATAATCATAAAGTATAATTTTATATTTTTCATCTATCTATCCATCTAGATTTCATTGTCTTTTTAGGTACATGTCATAGGGTTATTTTATAGGTATAGTAATTTAAAGATACCATAATCTATGTACACATTAGACTTAAATTAAATAAGGAATTAAATTATATATTAACATATTCATAATATCATGTAATAACTCACAGGGCCTCAGCATGGCTGTTTAACGAGAGATCTTTGCATGAATTATTGTGGATGTAAAACGCCGAGCGAGGGAGCGAGTGGCGGGAAAAAAGTAACAAAGTACTGCGCGTTTGCAATGAACTATTCAAATGATGTTGATTCAGTCGCGAGGTGTCTGAGATCATTAGTGCGATAAACACAATGTAGACTACGACTCCACTGTGGATGGACAACTTTTGCGTACTTGAATGTCTCCGTCAGCTCTTCGTAACTTGGGGGCACTGATCTAAATTTACTACACAATAGATATGGATAGCGGAAATACGCAATAATGCAAGACATCAGTGTCTCTGCTTATTGTGAAATAACTAAATTGAACGTTCCGGGAGATGACTAATTTGAAATCCACGAATTGTCTGAATTTGTATCATGTGTAGTAAGCTCTATCGGTTAAAACGGTAGTGCTGATGTTTATTGAAATGGAGTCTGTGTCTGGCTACAGATTCAGGAGTTCATAAGTATTGAGGTTAGCGCTGGGAGGAAAGGATTTATTTGACGCTGAGTTGACAGATACTAGCACACTGAATGTTTTGGTAAAAAGTTTGAATGCTCCCATTGCCAGTACAACAAGCTGGACTGATTCTACGGTTTGTTCAAGTGAAAACTCCTTTACACTGGTTGGACATTTTTTCTAGTTTTTCTTCACCCGGCACGCCTAAAATGCAACTGTTCTTTTTAATACGAGCTTACCTGTGACCTCTTCCTTTTTTTTGTAAATTAACTTTCTTATGTAAATATTGTTGAAGTAATGTCATGTAAGAATATTTACTATTTCAGATTCTAAGAGACGTATTACAATGAAACATACGCCAGTTTTTATGTCATGCAGTCAAGGAGTAGTTTCTGCGTAAGGCGTGTTACCCGACAATCAGACAAATATTCTAAAAATATTCATTTCAGCTTCAATTCGATTCGAAATCTATAAATATTTTGTTAGGCATTCTTTATTTCTTTAATACTAATTTTGAAATAAATTATTATTAAAAAAAATAAAATAATTCAAATACATTAAATGTTTTAAAAATATTATTAGTATTACAAGCTTTGAATTTCGTATTTTTATTAACCTATGGAGATGATCCCACCAATGAAACAAAACTATATTTCTAATAAGTAAATAATAGATATTGATGTCTTGAGTTTACGCGAATGTTACTCATTACAATAAAACTACTTTTTCCACGATAAAATCCGTAAAAGTAGTTTTATTGTAATAAATAATAGATAAATAATTATTTATATTGGACCTGATCCATATTGTTTGTTAATAGAAACTTACATTGGTTTCAGGTAAATAAGAAAAGGAAGTATTCCGTATGACATTTATGTGCTAGGTAAGCCAGGTACACTCATACTACAGCAATGGCTATGTCAAAGGGTCCTATCTAATATAGGCTGGTCATCCATTATGATAGGATAGACAACTTAGACTGGAGCCCATTCCGCAAATGTGTGCGTCACATGGAGGTGGAGCGATAATGTCGCCCAGTGAATCAGTGCGACAAAAGTGTCATCTATCAGATCTATCATCAAACTTGTTCAATTGAAATAAATTATAGGCAAAATAAAAACAGAATAAATGAAACCACAGATTATACTTTAATACCGGTACCTACAGATTGAGGGATATATTAAAACTCCCTGGCGATATCAGTTATTTTATCTAGAAGTTATTAGAATCTCAATCGAACGTTAATGTGCCCACAATAAATTACTGTGTGTGGTTATCAGCAGTTGGAAGTAATTATGTAATCAATTGCAATAAACGTTTCAATAAACTTATTTACTTACAATCAACTGACAGATGACAATTGCCTTGACGTTGAGGTTCGCGGGAAACATATATTGAGGTCTTCTATAAATACTGACAAATAATAATTATTTGTTAGGGCTTGTGGAACCGTCACCGAATTATCTTGGCCAGCCTATGATGGATTAGCACCCAAAATTGAAGCGGATGCTAACAGGATGACTCTGAATAGACATAATTTCTTCTTTTAGGGTAAGGCTATTCTTAATGTCTGTATACATTGTAAGTGTAATTAAGATCTTGGTATCGTCATTAAAATTAGTATATGGCCAGTAACCGAAAATAAGCTGCTGTTTTAAAGATATATGAAGAACGATTAAACTAGAAATGAATCAGGTCATATTATTAATTTCTATTTATGTTGTATGAGGATAAACGAGCAGTCGATGCCACATATGTGTGTGTCTCTCTCTCCTTTCCTCCTCCCCTCCAATGTCACCGGATACTCATTAATCGTACGAAAAGCAACAGTGAAGGTGTCACCTGATATAATATGTTTTATTTCATATGTGACGTCAAAGCCTTATTCTTCATCAAGTTGCACAGGTCAAGTGAATTTGGTAATTTCCCCCACATAGATTTGTTTATATCAGATAAATGATCATCAGTTTTTTCCGCTGTGGAAATTTGATACCATACTCCGAAGTAGCTGGTGGTTGGCGGAAGGTTTAACGTTTGTAATTTATAGTTCATTATCCTCACAACAGGTATAACACATACCAATAAAGTTTATTTTTAAAAATATCTAAAAGGATATTTCTAGTTGTTTTAGTTGGCCGTCTAACTAGGAATTAGCTATAGTCGTCTACATGTAACATAAAAATTTCCCGAGTCCAGCTAGCAACTCCAACTAGTATGGGGGTTTCTCTATACGTATACTTATAAACATATCATCTGTACATGTTTTCTAGATGAGCAGTTCTCGGTTCGAGAAACGTTTCAAAATCAAGAGAAGCAAACTTTGGCCGCCGGTGATGGTACTTTTTTACCCTTTTTGCGACGTAACTGTACATTTCAAGGACTAAAAAGCTACGCACTTCAAGTGCGACGGAACACGCTCCCATTGGATTATGTTTTCAGACATTTATAAACAAGTCAAAATAACAATAGCATTAGTATGCTATTCTAAAAATAGTGTTATGTGATCGCCTTTTCATAAATATGTAACATTTGAACCAACTGGGAGATTAATTAAAAAACAATTGCTTGGTAAAACTGAATAAGTCAATTTGACAGCGCCTTTTAAGGGTCGTTAATTTGGCGCTATATCATAAATTGACTCAAAATGTCTTCACACCCATACGATTTTGTACACGTTTATCTCGCTTCATTTATGGCGTATTTATAAATAAATATTAAAAGGTAATCGCTGGCTAGTTCGGAAGCCCTCAAACCAGTTTTACTGGATTCTATCGAGCTATACCTCAATATTCCTGTGTACAGATTTTGACGTATTAGCATATTCCGTTTTGATTTTTTTATGCATGCAGACGATCAGATCGTCCACATTTTTGTTCTAATCAATGAGTCTCGTTCCAATATAAAAATATTAGCTATTATTTAGGTCCTGGGTTAAGGTGCTGGACATAGTTCAGCTTTGACAATTTTGCTCTAACAAAAGCTAGTTAGGTAAATAGAAGGCCAGATACGAAAACTCCTTGAACCTTGTTTCAGTTGTACGTATATAATTATTCCCTAGATGCTATTACGTTTATATATATTTGTACTCTGAATGATTATGATAATACTTTTTTTATAAATTACTTAAGTCAGTAAGTAGTTGGTATATTATAGTAATATGGAATATCTACTAAATATAATACTTTAAGTGCTGCTATCATAGGTTACATTCAAGTCTCAATTAGCTATTCGACACTAAACCCCTAAGTACCGCCTAAATGGTTATTATAAATTATTCCAAATGTCAGTGAAACCGAAGTTTGTAGTCAACTTGCCAATGAAGTTCCTAATAGGGTAATCGAGACCTCGTAGGATGTTAAACTGATCCTTAAATATACATAGTAATATTATGCACTCGTGTGTATCTCGTGCTATACTTTTATAAAATTTACACATTTCAGTCAATATTACTAACAGGCGTCCTTCTGTGCATGTCTGTCAAAAAATAATTGATACGTACCGCCACCGTACCGCAGTCCGCAACAAAACGAGACATGATCAGTTTCATCATCATCTCTTTTCATCCGTGACTACAGTAAAATCCGTCATTACTTTACAAATTGAACTTCTTTAAGTGACGCGAAGACGAGTGACTTATGATTATTTTCACTGCAACTTTTAAGGAGTTTTTAACATCTCCAGACTACATTTCTTACAGCTGATGGGACTTATGTTGCTGCGTATTCGTTTCTTTCTCTAAAATTCATACACATATATTGTTATAATCTTTTACATCCTTTCATTACTTTAGTTGGAATTTTAGCAATTCCATCGTCTTTAGCACCACTAATTGAGTCTCAGCGTTGGTTGCAAACTGTAGCTTGAATAATTCTTTACTACGCCTCCTGGACTCGTATTTATTTGTTTATTCATACAGGACACAGGAAGCGACAATTATTATTCTCTCAAACATCACCCATTCGAATTCCATATCAATTGTGTCCCCCACGTTACGTCTCACTCGTATTCTGTACAATATCAGTGTCATTGTAAATTACACTTTAATATTTAGGTCACAAAGGCAGAACGTGCTTTAAATCTGTCAAGATAGGTTTATTGTTTTTTTTATGCCGTTAATGTGGCATTATAATTGATTTAAGGTGGTCTGGGCCGCCCACTCGGCTGCTTCTTGAACGATTTTTTGTTGTCTGTGACTGTCATTGTTTACGCGCGTAAATATTGACACAAGATACAAAAAAAACTCCTTGTAGAGTATCAATATGTTGTCATTTAGTTTACCAGGAAAACAGAAAACGTTATAGGTTCAGACATAAATCTTTGTATCAATAAGATGGAAAAAATATTTCGTTATTACATCCCTTGTAAATTTTGTAGGTTGGTATTTAAATTAATGTATGTATTGTAAGTGACTACTGGAATAGTTGATCGATAAAGATATTAAGGAATGTTATAAAATATGATTTATAATTAGTTGATGATTTAATCCTTCAGTTTCAAGGATTAAGAAATAATCTACAGTACAGAGTTACAATTCCTTCATCTGTATTTTTGTGTGTTATTAAACTAACTGTACTGTCTTATGACCAATACTTGAGGGTTCCCTCCTCAAAATTATGTAGGGAATGTCATAACATCCTGTCAAATACTTTTAAATCTTATCGGGCACGCAGGTTTGCTGACTTCGTTTTCCCGTGCAAGAAAGATGCATTATTTCTGTATGTAATAAGCTCTCGCGACTGTTGCTTAAATGAAGCACAGGGTGGAATCGATCTTACAATTTACGCCTAATTATTTAAAAGGCTAGCTTGCATATTATAGCCAATGGTGGATAATAGGATTTAAGCCAAGTACAAATCCCACAAAAAAAAAAACTTTTATAACAACTACTATTATTAAATTTGACAGCACATAAACTCAAACAGCCAGTACGGGCTACGGCGCAAGGGTCATACACCTTTTCATTGCCACGTATAGAAAATATCAAACAGAACAGGAAGTAATGAAAAAAAGAATAGTTATCATGAAGTTTTTAATGCGGCATTTGTTTAAATACAAGACGACGCAGTGCACCGCGGGCTCTAAATACGTCCCCCAGTTCTATTACGGGTCTGTTAGGGTTGGTGCACATGCGAGCTGTTGACAGAACGTTTTACACGTCACAAAGAGGCGTGGACATAGAGCATAGAGCTGTTGTCATAGAGCTTAGAGATGTTGGCATAGACTGGGGAATCCGACGCAATCCAGGCGCAAAAGAGTAAATAAACGGTTTTTTGTTTAGTTTGGTTAAACTTTACTAGTTTAGGTTATCATTTTGTTATTACCAGCATAAATCTGTCGTTTTTGCCTTGTGATGACTACTTGCACCCATAGACATCCGCATAATTGTTATATAAACGTGTTGCTTGCCTTCCCTTGAACGGACTATCGAAAACTCTCGAACCAAAACGTGGCGTAGCATCAGTTGAGCATGAGGTACCTCTACATTCGTGCGCGCCTAATTCGTTTTTTTTATAGTATAAGGGGATGAACGAGAAATCAGAGCCTTTTTACGATTACCGACGCCCATAAATATCAAGCATGTAATCATGCTGATGTTTATGGGCGTCGGTAATACATGCCGATGCGTTGCCCTCCTTTTCACCTCCCCCAATGGGCAACCGGTTACAATACAACATGGCACAACATGTTACCTAGGAATGTATTTTCATATTTAAGACCCGATATAGAAAATTTATGAGGAGTTAAATTTTTTAAGTGTCCAAACATTACGTGCTAGTCCTATATGTAAGTAGGTTCTATTGCCTAATGTAGTCCGCCCTAGAAGTTTGAACCCTATATGGTGCGTGTATGTGTAGGAATTCTTTCTCAACTCACGTCTTATAACATGTGAAGTCCTTATTCATCATAACGAATGCAGCTTCATGTCTGAAGAGAAAGTTCTAGTCCATTGTATTATATCGACTTCGAAATTATATTATCATATTAAGTCCATGGAATGGCTAACAGTTGCAACCTGCGAACAAAAAAAAAAGATATATACTGTCAGGCACGGTTCATGGATCTCGTCTTCGTTCAGTTTTGAGGTCACAGGGCATAGGGAAAGACTTGTTTTTATACCGGGTAGATGGAATATTTTGTTGATGGGAGGAATCGTCGGATTTGGGTCGAGTCCACTCAGGCCCCACGGGACCGACACCACCTTCACATAATGGTTGCTCCGCACCACAGGACAACCCCACCGGCTGTAATGACAGTTCTTCTAAGTAATTCTATTAATCCATTCATGAGTGAGCATATCCCGGCTGGCAGACCCCGAAGTAACCCCTATCATTATTAGCAACGAAGCGATGCTGTATTTTAGTCCATCCATTTGTTGTAACGGAAATCTCCTAAACAATAGTTTTGATAAGTTTCATTAAATATTCTATAATAACAGAGACAGTAAGAATATTCTGAAAGAGGATGAAATAACGGATACAAAAGTCTCGAATTTTCGGACATGAATTAAAATGAGGCATAATTTATCAAATAGCGAAATAAATTATTTTTAACTACCATAACATCGAACTCCTCGGGGAACAAAATGTCTTTTTATCGGACGTTGGGTGGTGCCGCCAGTGAATTGACTAATCAAAAAAAAAAATACTAGTAAATTTTTTTACATAGAGGGGGCAAACGAGCTATCGAGCCTTTTGACGACGTTGCTCTGCTTTCTCCTCCAATGGACCACCGAATCCACATAAAATGCAGGAAACGCGACTGCATTGCTGTCTATTTCTGGCGGTATCGTGTAAAGGAGAGGTATCCCCCGGGTCGTGCTGGCCTGGCGGTGTTGCAGCATCTCTTCATAGAATTAAACTGCTTCATATATATTGTAGTTTCCTGGTGAAGAAGTCCAACACTACATTCTCGTTCCTTTAGTCATACTTAACATTCGCAGTTAGAAAGGGATAACAGTATCGCTTCCGTCGTTTCTGCTACTTCTAGTGTACCGAATCTCGAGAAACAGGATCCTTTAAGGATCGCTCTATTGTCCGTCTGTTAAAAATCTTTATAGCGCGTGGAAGTATTGAGCTGGTCTGCAATACTTTGGGGCATAGGAAAATCAAACTTCTGGGTAAACGTAATAAAAAAATGCGGCCCTTCCGTCTCAGAGGATATCTAAATCTATGGAGTGTGTGCGTACTTAGGTACTATCTTAAATTAATCGGATTTGATTTATACCAATAAAGCGTGTGTAAATAAGTGTTAAAATTTACAAGTACTAATTTTACCAGTGGCTACAAAATAAAAATTAATTTTTCCTACGAGCTTGTTGGAATTGCCACACTTTTTAATGTCCTTTTGTGGCAATTACTCGCCAAAGCGAGTTTGAAAGCCGCTAAACTGTGCTTTAACTTTTCTGGAAAATCCGTGAAAATTGAGTTCACTTTAGATTATTAAATGCTACGTTTAGACACTTGCAGACTTGAAAGGAGGCGAAATATAAACTGAAATTTGTATTAATAATTGGACTTAACCGTCCATTGCTAAAGTAATCTCTTATTGTTACTATCGACTCCCGTTACCATCGGAACGGCTAATGGTTGTTCGGATGCGTAACTCTTCTTCATTCCAGCTCCCAAATGGGCTGCGGCTACTCACGAGACGGACGCTACGCACGAGGCGCCCTAGTATATACTCACTTATATGGTGTTATCATGTCAACGAGAGGTACCTACTGCTCCGGTTTGTCGGTATTATTCTGCTGGTATGCTATAATGTCACTAATAAAACTTAGTCTGGTGACTCCATACTCAAATTGAATGAGTCTAGGGCGACAGCAAAGGGTTTTAATGTAATAGCTGAATGTGAGTTCTGTTCGTCACTATAGATGTTTCGCTACCATCAACGAACACTTTTTAATTGGAGTAGTCAGAAGTACAGCTCCATTGTACTTCCTAATGTTTCCGTTAGAGACATTTATTGCCGAGGCAATGGAGGAGAGTTCGAGCCCGCGCCATGTTCCACGGAGCTCCCCTGTCGCACAATAGACAGTAGCATGACCTATGTTCTACCAGTGCGCTCTTCTCTAACCGGCGGCTCGTGGCATGCAGCAGACTTGCCACTTTTATTACGCCACTGCTCTGTGTCGATAAGTCGTAACAGCACACGCTGTTTCCTATCACACTGCTGCTGTTCACTATGACAGTGTGTCCAAAAATCATACTGGCTTATTGAATGCCATGCTTTTGAAACACCAGCTACATTCTCTATGTTCTCGTATCACAAAAGTTTGCATTTTAGGAATTTATTTACAAAAATACAATGATACACAGTAAGCGTCTCTAAAAATCACTATTTAATTTTACCTACTTTAGAATTGCATTTTAGAGTTCAAATCTCTATTTTATTGCACGGATTCTACTTATGTAATTTAAAAGAGGCTCCAGGTCTATATCAAAATCTGATTTCGATCATTGACGCCGAAGATATTTATATGTTTAGGGTGACTTAATAAAATCAAAACAGTCGACAGAATGAGCTGTAGATAATACAAGGCACTGAAAATAATTCGTTTTCCAAATTCACTGCTGTCATAGTAATGTAAATTTTAACGGTGTGTAAATTGCCGCTATCAAAGTCTTTCTCTTATCATGCTATACCTATTTTATTTTTGTCAATTGTAATTAGTTCTATATTTGTATAGTTACACGGGATAATGGTTAATTTTATTTTGCATTCTATTTTAAACGCACATTCTTAAGTCTTTCTGTACGCTCATATCTATCGGTACTCATTTTTCGAAAAAAAAAAAAATGCAATACGTCTCTAAGCGTCCTTATCGATGTAAGTTTTATTGTTCGTACAATATATTTTGGACATAATAAATTGAATAGATATAATGAATAAGGTTACACAATAATTGAATATAAAAATGATGATGTTTGGTTCAATTAGTCCGGATACGTTTCGCCTTTACCAAAATAATTAGATTACCTAATGTAACCGTATTTTTGTTAACGTCGGTAAGGTTTTTGTATGGCTATAAATCTAGACCGTGACGAAAATGCAGAGGTCTCGTGTGTGGACAAGGCCTATTGTGGCGTTTATTTCTGTAGTGTTCGTGGTTGTTAGGATTTACGACACGCACAAAACACGTCGTGCGCCACTCCGGGCTGCACTCGACGCTTGTCTATCAATAACTTTACTTTCGTTGATCTCACGATTACACTTTTATCGCTAGGTATTTTTATGTCGACATTATATCCAGGAAAAACATTATTTTCATATTGTTCGTGTACAAAACGATCATAATTTGTTTCAAATATCAGGTACCAAAATGGAAATCTTTCAAAACGGTTAAAATTTAATATAAATTTTAATTTGCATTGAATAAGCTCCGGAACTACTGGACCGATTTGGAATATTTTGGCATTAGAATCCTATATTATGTCTGATAAAAATAGGCTACATACAACTTTATAATTTATCATTATGAAAACATCGATAATATAAACAAATATGAGAAAAAATCTCAAACTAAATCTTTTTATAGTATATAATAGATGTTGTCTAAATCGCTGTATTTAGTTACGGCTAGTCACTTTAAAAAACAGAGCCGTTTTATTTCGCGGCGAGCCAACGATTAGCCACATTGAATGCGGCTGAGTGAAATTGCACCAGAAAGAGTTTGGCGTTATACGATATTCAGTAAAGCTAGCCTTATGCAAATAAAACAAATCATTGACCACCTTTTTGACACGTTTTAGTTCGTAACACTTCCGGCGTTGATTGACATGACAACAACAATGGCGTCGATTGTAAAATACAGAAAAATAAAAAAACTATGCCCAAAGAGAATGGAATGTTTAGGCGGGAGCGTAGCTCCCGACTAAACCTTCATGGAAAGGTTATTTTTTTTATTTGCACTCAAAACACTTGGCTTAATTTCATACTCGTATCAGTCTCTATCACTGCCTAAAATCGAGAGTTTCAATGAGGCTATACGCCAGCCACCATATTAAAGAACGTCTCGCAATGACAATCCGACTAATCGTTAGCACGGTAAAAAACAAAACAGCCCTGCTCTTGAGAATGGCTAGCAGTAATGTTATACGGCGATTTGTACAGAACGTCTACGACATATGAAAGTTTCGTGCGAAGCCAGGACGGACTGATATCTAGTCCTATATTCAATATCCCAGTTTTCATGGAATAATGAGAATAACAATAGTTTATTCACGAACAGGTAAGCAAATATATAAACGTTTCATAGAAGTTCCTTTTAAGTACATTACACTTGTGGCAGGAACTTCCGCTCCTCTATAGCAAAACAATTGTTTTCACTAAATTATAACTGCTAACTAAGAATACAAATGTAAAATTTAAATAATAATTACCACAATTTATTTAAAATTAATAGAAATGTGTGTGTATATGTGTGCGTGTGTGTATGTGTATCTGTGCTTGCATTAGTGTGTGTACGTTTGCATGCATGCCTGATATTTACATATCCTATCTGACACCCCGGCCCCCGGTCCAATGATTTTCATCTTGGGATCAGTATTGAATAACTGCAAGGATCGTGAAGTATGATTGGTAGTTTAATTAAAGGACGTGTGGGCAGTGTATTTACCAGCTTAACCCAATTTCTTATAGCTCATAATAACCAAAAATCCTCTTTGTTTTGAGTTAGTCACAGGCATAATACTATATCCTAATAAATTGTAGCAACAAGACATTTTACGATGAAATAAGTAAACATCATATTTAATATCCCCTACAAATCATTATAACATTATTTATTTGGGGGCTAATAAAGTGCCAGATGTTACAAATTTCCGTTCCATTCACCCTAAAAACTGACCTGTGCCCTTTTGTTCAAGATGGCCGCCCCCAACTGTCAAACGCATGAAATTCGCGCGCGTTCTATTTCGCATTAGCTAAACCTTTACGCATGGTTGAAAAAAAAACAACATGGCATGTTGTGAGCGAAAATACAACTCCTGTATTGTATTTATTTATTGAAAAGTAATGCATTATGGACTTTTTTAATTATCTAAATAAACAAGTGTTCGTTAAAATTGTGGATTATTTATGTACGTACATTACACATGCCATGTATTTAGTTTTTACATATTTTGGAAGAATTTGTTCTCTGCTCAAGCACGCTATACATTTCCTATTATTAATAATTAATGTTATGGCTAAGAAGTTCTGGCTCAAGCGCGATCCTAAAAATATATTTGAACTACATAGGTAGGTACTTTGTAGACGCATACACACTCGAGCGTCTTCCGACTATCTTTCGTACTGTCGGTCAGTACGATGGGTAGACAGCAGACGCTTAAAGGGAAAAAAATGCGACTTTGTGTTTCAAGGCGTCATAAGCAAAGTGCAATATCATATGCAGCCTCTTACATTGATTGAAAGCTGTTTGATACATTATTCATTTAATTACTGCGACAGTCTACGACTGTTTAGTGTTTCCATTATGAGTTAATCGAAAAAAAAAAAACCAACAAATGTGTCGTTTTCTGTTAATTTTATTTAGGTACTAGCTGTGCGGGATTTACCGGTTTCGCGCGGGTAAAATCTTGGTAAGAATCGATCCACCTAACCTACCTACCTATCTAATCCCGGATTGTAATATGTACCAAATTATACCTGAATCCGTATAGTAGGTTCTGCATGGATTTTTTTATATACATACATAAAACATACATAAAAACATGAGCAGGTTTTCTCAATAATTAAATGCCACTCGAATTGCATGAAATCATGCTTAAAACCTACAAGATGGCGTTACATTTCCGAGTTCAGTCGCTTTGGTTACTCTTAAGCCAATTACGAAATCTCTTATAATTCGTCTCTCACGGTCCTACGGCTCCAAAAGGTTGTTATCAGATGGACTGGTTGTGTAACCCGGCTGTAAAAACATATCACAGATCATGCACCATCAAACTGTCGTCGTAAACCGAGCGAAATGCCTCCAGGTACGCGTAAACGTGTTTATTCGAGGAGACGACATCTTTTATATTTCCCAACTCGTTCGTGCCCGACGTTGCCTGAGTCTCATCCGGTAATCCGGAATGTAATTACTTGGTACCAAATGCGATATCTAAGAAAGAATATTAGACTAGAATAAGATATAATGTAGATAGATTAAAAAATATATACATTTCGATCTTTAAGAAAAGATGAAGCTATTTTGTAATACCCTTAAAAGACATGCAACGAATCTGCGAAACCTCTGGTATTACGTATCCGATTTTTATAGATACTTATACTATAAAATAAATAAAATAACTAACATCAAAATACACCAAAAAATTTGAACCACTGCAACATTGTAAGCCAGTGTGATAAGGTAGCTTACAAACTTAATGTTACATTGAAACGCAGCAGTGTGCTAATAATGATGGAAATTTACTCAAAGTCCCTAAAAGGGAGCGCTCATTACATAATACGGCACAGTTTGGCACCATGTTGGCACCGCTAACCCTGGTACTAAATGTTTGACGTATGAATACAGTTAATTATAGCATATGTATCCATTTCATTGATCTATCCTATCCACCCCCATTTTTATTGTCCCGAAACGAGGGTGCGTTTGGGATGTCGATTTATAGGGCCGGGTTTTTCGCGTGAAAAAAATACCGTTCCAATGTTTGGTATTTCATTGAGTACGAATGTGTACACGATTATGTTTACGGGTTATATTTTGTCTAGACAAAGTAGATTTATGAAATGGCAACATTATTCAAACGTCGAAGGTTTAGCGACTCTACTCTGTAGGTTTCTTATCAGATGGCGCCAAAAAGTCTTTATATTTTTGAGGGAATATATATTTCTTTGGCATTTGTAGTTTAGCGTTTTCATCAGTCATAGCGGAAACAGTTTGGATTCGAATATGTGCTCTGTAACTACCGATATTATAAATGCGAAATTTTGGATATCTGTTAACTAATCAACTCAAAACAAATGAACAGATTTTGAAGAGACTTGGCAATTCTGTGGCGTACACCAGGAGAACAAATAACCTACAGAAATACTACCTCTAGCTCGTAGTTCTTTCAATAGTACACTCTTACAGTGTCGCAGTCAACAGTTGTAATGTTATTTATGTCTACGAAATATTGGATCGTTTGTTTTTTTAACTATTTGTAAGATGGCTGGAGCTTCTTTTGTAGATTTATGGATTCATACAATTCGGTACCTTTAAGATTGTTTTCATGATTACAACTTCCCTGCCTGAGTAACAAACAAGCTCATAGATTGATTTCAAAATAGATCGTAATAAAATGAACAAACATGACCGGAAAATTATAAAACTGTAAATTATATTATTCATAAAACATTTTGCGAAATTTGCAATCCATCCTTCTATATATATATTTCTCTATTTTTTTATAGAATAGGAGGGGCAAACGAGCAATCGGAGCCTTTTTACGAGTACCGACGCCCGTGAACATCCATATAATTACAATGCCGGTACGTTGCCCCCAGCCCGCAATGGGCTACCGGCTACTTACAAACCGAACGAAACGCGACACTGAAGAGTCACTTTACGGCGGTATTATGTGAGCCAGAGGTACATCCCCGGTCGTGCGAGCCCAATTCCGTTGTATAGTAGGATGTGGTGTCATGCACTATGCATGGCACTACCTCCTCCTATGCAGCATGGCACTACCTCTTCCTAGACATAGTTTAAATGTAGGTATAGATGTCATCATTCTAAAAATAATCTTCTTGGTATAACTAGACATAAATACTATATTTATGTTTAAAACAATGTACAAACACACACCTACTATAATTTATTTTAGTAGATATATCTATAAAGTACAGAAATAAAAAAAATCGAACAAATTTTGTTTACTCGAATATTGGATAGCTAAAGATAAATTTTAATAATAGATTTATTATAATTTTACGATATGTTCGTTGATTTACAAAAATACAAGATACACGAATTCATACTGAACTGTTTTTCTAAAGCATCCGTGATTGTACATAAACGTTATTTATTTTTGCAGAGTTAGCCGTAAGCGCATGATTTTAAGTTGCTTTTATAAAGTCCAGAATTTGACAACGGACGGTTTTGAGACCCTGGCTGTGTATTTTTGTAAATCGATGGGTATGTTGACAATAAAGATTACGTCATAAAGTGTCTGTTTTCAAATGTCAGTTCTGGCGTCGCTCGTATCGTTCGTCAAAGTGTATGAATACGCCATTGATAGTTTTGCGTTATCGAGTGAAGATTAAAGGTGTTCAAAACTGTCTTTTTTTATTTTAATTCGTTATACTAAATTAAGTACACTTTCACTAATATTTTAAGCTAAAACAAGTTAAGATTTCATAGGAGGCATATCAGGAGATCATAAAACTGATAGAGGATGTACTTTCTTTCTTCATAACACCATGGATCGACAACGTCATATTTTCTCACATAACTACCAATTCTTTATCCCTAGTCTATGATCCGCTGTACATCCATAGACAAAAACAGGCCGAGACCGTCGATGTATTTTCTAATCAGTTGAAAGTCATTCATCAGACGGACGTTAATTTTATTTAATAAATCTGGATGGCGGGAGCGTCATTACTCAAGTCCGGGCCGGCGCGGGACTGCTCCCACTCGCAAATGGTCCCGTGACGTAGATCGATGGTAGCTAAGTGGCATTTAAGTTGCACTGAGGAGCCAATTATTTTGCATATTTGTTCGGGATTATGAGTTCCGGGGATTATTGATATTGTTTGTCGGAGTAAAACCTCTTTAGACGTTAAAAATTGATGATCTGCTGCTTATACTCTGTGGTAAATAATGTTAATACCTCTACTAGAGACTTTGAATTTCTGTTGGTTCAGAAGTTGCTAGTACATTTTGATTACTATGAATTTACTGTTAAATAATTCTATGACAACTTTAAGCACTCAAAGGCGATGCTCAAACTATCGTCGAAAAATACTAAGCCTAGCGAATAAGACGTGACAATGAGAGGTTCTGGTAACAACAAATAAAAAAAATGCATTTCTCTTAAACTATCAAATCGATTTTATTCAAACTAAATTTCATTTGTAGTATTTAGTAAATCTGTGGTTTAAAAGTTGTAGTGAAGACGCCTTGTACCACTTTAGAGGCAGAAATATGAGCTTAACTAAAAACTTACTTAGAACACATGGCTATTCCCTCACGAAAAAAAATCCTTATCGAACGCTTAATACCTTAATAATTTTCAAAATTATCTTGTGGTGGTTCATAGAATCTACCTACCTATCTTCTAAATTTCAAACAGTATTCATATTCTCCGAGTAAAACGTCTATAACATACAGACGGAAACCGTTAAGGTTTTTTGCCATTTGGCTAAAAAGACAGAACACATTTAAAGCTAACAAAGCACTAAGCAAAGAATCACTTTGTAAAATATTGTATCTACAACGTGTGTACGTTGTAGCAAAATAATGGCACATAACATAGAGCCACACAAAAAAACCAAACCGGAAGCCGGAATAATGGACCACTTTTGTACGAATCCGTTGAAAATGAAATTTAAAACGAGTTATATTTATTCTTTTACGAATAAGACTGATGAGTTATGTTTCGAATAATTAACCAAATTTATTATTTACATTCTACTACTTTTTTATTTTTGGAAACTGTTATTTGCTATTAATAAAATAAATGAAAATTTGAATAAAATTTCTTTATATGGAAGTAGTTTCATCCCGGACCAGCTACTGAACGGTCGACCAACACTTCGTCTTCCTAAACTCCACTCCAGAACCGTAGTAGCCCATCTACCATTTGATCTTCTGAGTGTGTGACCAGCCCATTGCCGCTTTTATTTCAATTCATAATTACTAGTACAAGACCATGACTAAGCCCAATATAATTTTGAACCTTCTACCTTCACTAACTTTAAGCTAAAATAAGTTAATATTACATAGGAAACATATAAGGAATAAAACTAATAGAGAATTTACTTTCTTTCTGTTTTCTAAGAAGTAGGATATTTTTAATTATTCTCCTCTTAAATGAAAAGTTTTATTTACTTCTTGTGAACTTTCCTTATGAGATCTTTAAGCTCATTATAACTTTTAAGTCATTGGTAACAATCCAACGACCAACTGTTGTTCATCTTCTGGTTTGTTTTGCCTAAACTTTTAATTTAACTTCAACTTGGATGGCTCGAAGGTAATGTTGCTAATCTGAAACTGGAGTAACAGTATGTAGGGGAGGAGAAGGCTGAACACTAGCATTAGTCCTCTTGTAGCAGCATGAGCTTTGGTGCGTCAGTGAGAGACCTGCCTCGTGGCTTATATAAAATATGTATTTTTATATATTATGAAAAAATAACACATTATGAGTTACTTTTAACATGTTTCTGATGTTTTTACTTATTATATGTTTTTAGCTCTATACCAACATGTCTTCACGCCAGTTTCCTAATGGTGTAGGCACAGCAAACTGAGTGCTAAACTTTCTACTATCCTTACAGATATACCTTGCTCCCTCGACATTAAATTCTTAAATCTTTCCATTCTCTTTAATTTGTAGAAACTGTAGTTTTCTAATTTTCGAATCAATATTTTGTAATCTGTATCCCGTTGCCTTAAGCCCATGTCCCATTTGACGTCGCGATCAGGCACGCCTGTTGCGGATTATCAAGCCGTCTTGTGCAAACACCACCCTTAATGAACTTTATTCAAATTACGCTTCTCTTGTACATAACTATAAAGATCAATTACGCATGTAGGTTTCACAGGCATTCCGAAACTTGTAACTTTCAACTCTAAAGCTGCATGGATAAAGATGTTTGCTATACGCATTTTGAAGTTCGTTTGGATTTCGAATGCTTAGCTTCGATTCTGGATACGTTGATATGATGTAAAATCAACCGTTTGTTGTATATGCAAGGTTCGTTTTCATTTGCATATGTAATTTGTGTAAATAGCTGAGCCTCGCACGCGTGTCTACGCATAATCATGGGCATACTTATTGGTGATGATTTGTCAAGTTTTACTGCCAAAGAATATGGTGCTTTAGTACTAGGGTGGAAAGTCGGTATTCCCATGACGGGCGTATTATTATTTTGTTTTCTGTAAAAAAACGTTGCCATGATACACAGGATAAGTAGAGGCTTGCGCCTTTCGGAATTAAAAATACTTGGGTAAATGTTTTGTCGTGAGATATTGTCGTATTTCTACACGACGGTTGATGGATGGAGAAACTTCGAGTCACGTCGATTATGAACTTCCAAACGGATGAATCGATTATTGCGTTGCGTGTGCCGTTTCGTCGAACTTGAGAAATAGGATGGTTCTTAGGGTTTCGCAGGGAAATGGCAAAAAACGGATTACATTTCGGATTCTTCTTTTTTATTAGCTACATGCATCCTATCTTAAGGGAACCATTGATTTTATATAAGAAGTATTTTTTACATATTATCACGGTAATTGTAACATTGATCTGAGCGACATTTCAATCAATTCCTATCTGTGCCTTTATCATGAAAGAATTACAAATACGTACCAACCTTCGCGTTTATAATATTATAAAGACATACCTACTACTACTTCGTAGGACAAGTGTGCACAAAACGCCTGTACCATTCAACATCCGACTAGTCGGGTACGCGGAGTAGTGTCAGTAATTGCGCGGTTCAGACGAGGCCTTTGACTGTCGGAGCCAGGAGCACGAGTTGGCCGCAGGATCCACCGCACCGCGTTGTGTTGAGCTGCAGCATTATCTGTACATATTATAAGATAAAACGCTCTCTCCGTATGTGATCGATTTTCATGCGGTTTTCACACATGGATCGAGCGATTCTCACGGAAGGTTTCAGTGTCTAATTTGTTTAGGTAACAATCCGGCATCTAATGTTTACGGGCGAATCGCTAGTATTATTATAACATTGAGTTTAATTATTTTATTAAATAATAATTAATAATTTAGGTATTATTAATTATAATGTTACTAATGTGAAAGAAGCGGGAGAGATATTTAAAACTCGTGACACGTTTTCTCTGTCTGCGGTTGTGTTTTTGCTATACTGAGTACTGGCACGCCTCGTGGTTTCACCCGCGCAAGTCAGGTCCTATAGGACGTAGTGTCATGAATGTCGAGTTTACAGGATCTAAAAGATTTTTAATAACTTGTGAAGTCTTAGTCCGCCCATGACCATGGTTGCCTTAAAGCTTCTGAAACGTCGGACTAGTTGAAAAATTAAATAAACCGCGATAAAATCCGTAAAAGTAATTTTATTGTAATATACAAGATTTTTTTCAAATCTGACTTGTAGCTCCAGAGATTACAATTAAGCAAATGAACAAAGAAAAAACTCTTCATCTTTTACTTAGGTATTGTGCAGGAGAAAAACGAGTATAAATCACGTGCAGGTGTAATATTTTCCTTTACTCGATTTATCTATTAGGCTATCAGGAAATGTCCGTAACCCCAGGGAAAGCGACGACACCAGGCAGGCGCCAGGCACGCAACAGGCACGCCAGGCGCCGCGGCCAGTTGCTCCAGCAATTCAGCTGTACCCATACCCCTTATAAAGCGTTTACGTACCACAGGGGTAAATAGTTTTCAGTGACTACCTACGAAGCTTATACCACGACACAACCAGAGATTATGCGTTGTCCTCCTTTTCCCTTATACTCCCTACGTACCACAGGAAATCCACACATCGAACGACAAGCATCACAACCTCACTAAATCTCCATCATATTGTACACATTCGACATACATGCATTTGATCATCCATTATTTATTTTAAAAGAATTGTTATTACCAGCGGTCAAAATACAATCCAAAATATATTTAAAAAATTATAAAAAAATAATTGTAAGTCAAATTATAGATCTATGTCCAGCGGTGGACGGATAAAGGCTGATAATGATGAAGTCACATTATAGTGTTTGACAGTTGACACTTTCATTCTAAAATATAAACCCTGTCTGATATAAGCTAGCGCGTGTGTGCGTACCGTAGTGTGTGTAGTGGTTAAACCTTCGTGGTTAAGTTACTTTTTAATTTTCACTCAATACTTGACCTAATTTCATACTTATATCGATCACTATCGCTGCGTAAAATCAGGATAATCAATGAGGCTAAACGCGAGCCACCATTTTGAAGAACATCTCGCGATGTCAATCCGCCTGATCGTTGGCACGCCACAAAACAATACGGCCCTGTTTCTGAAAATCACTAGCCGTAATTTAATGCGGCGATTTGTACAATACGACTACGACAAATTCAAGTAGTAAATTAGCAGCTGACCAAGAAGGTAAGTCCTCAAAATAATGTAGTCGTGCTGGCCACTAACAAAAAGAACGTAAAATATTTGAAACAAAAAAAATGTTTTTATATTATTATACCGCTACTCGCAGACCACACCAGAACCAGCGGCCTACACAACACGCTATAAATGTACAGATGAATTTGGTTGCCGATTTACGAATGGCTGTGTTAATTACGATGTGATAATGGCAGCGATAATAAGTACATTTTGGGAAATAATTTACTGTTCAATTAATATACCAGAAACTAGACTAATAATTTTCGTTAAAACTGTTTAGTATTTAAAATTGAAGCCTTCGGCTTAAATATATTGTCCCGGACATGATACACTCCATGAGCCAAACGTTCACGTCAGTGCCGAGGCCATTTTAGCTACCGCGCGCGAGCTGCTCCCGACGCCAGAGTCAGAGGAGGGACCCCTTGATCCCTCTGGCCATCATAATAATATTTTAGTTAGCTGTTACAAACGCTCTCATATCGGGATGCATCTTTTCCATCTTTGGGAGAGAGGGGGATGTCGGTCCCTCTTTCGACCCCAAACCCAGTCTCGTCGCCAGAGAAGCACTCATGGCAACAAGATGAAGCTGAACTGGGCTTCTCTTCGCTTCCACAACAAAACTACAGGTCCGAAAAAAAATATTTATGAGCCCTGTGTCACCGCCGAGCTAAGCTAAGTATCTCTCGTGATCATAATAACATTTATCACATGTTAATTTGTACGAGCTCGAATTGTCCGATGATGAGATATACCATTGGTTGTGTGGATATTTATTATAAAATTACAATGCTGTGGAACTGAAGCCAGTTGCTAAGTCATCGGATTGCTATGAGTGCTCGTCGGTTGATGACACTAGGTTTGGGTTCCGAAAAGTGATCGACACCCACTCTCTCCCTCAGGAGAGATCCATCCCGATACTCTCAGTGTTTGTAATAACTATTACTATCTTGGCTATCAATCTTAGGGACTGTCATACATATTAAGACTGTTGACTCTTTGGTAATTCAAATAGATTTTTCGCATAAGTAATATCTTCCCTCTACATTATTTTTAGATGACTAAATGACAACACCTTTTTTTGGTAACGAAGGTGAATGGAACTTACGCATGATACCTGGGAGCTCGTGTTGACTCCCAGACCTATGTTGGTCTCGGGCTTTGGGTAGTAATGCCAACTAAGCCCCTACGGGACCATTCAGCCGAAATTAATGGAGGGTCATGGATCTGTTGGCAACAGGACCCCTCCAGCGACAGGCTGTACTCGGCGAAAAGGCCAGACTTCTCCTCCTCGGGGACTGTCCGGCTACGCTATGACAGTCCTCACGACGCCGTGTCTTGATAAAGTGGACCGGGTTCCCATGCCGGCCCGAACGGCAATACTGAAGGTGGTGCAGATGGCGTCTCCTTCGTGCCCCCCATTCGTCGTCAGCGGGGGAAGCCGCGTCCTTTCGGGACATGACGGTCTCGCAGAAGGAAGCCATCGCCTGGTAGGACCCGTCGCAGCCGACAACTGATGACAGATCGTGACGCAGCGCCGCCCATCTCCGGCACATCTCGAGGGTGTGCTGGGCCGAGTCCACCGCCGCGTCACAATCGTGACAACGAGTCGTCGGTTACCTATGGGCAGTCCTACAAAGTTACTCACCGAAGCAACCATCCCCGGTGAGCGCCTGTGTCAGACGGAAGGTGAAGGTTTTGCGCCTACAGCGCATCCACCGCCACCGCTCTAGAACCGAGCGCAAGGCAGCCGTTATCTCTCTACCGTACGGTTGCCTCGCCAGACCCTCCACCCACCTCTGCATTAACGCCACATGCCCTAACCGGCGGACTCGCAGGACCTCGTCTTGCGTGGAGTTCAGGCCGAGAGCCCTCCTATCCGAGACATTTGAGCAGCTCTCGGCAAGAACCTCCGCCACGAGTTCCCAGGGGGGATCGCCGGGTAGGGCTGTTGCTGCAGCCCATAAAACCGCACGGTACTCCCAAATCGACGTCACTGCGACGACCCTCTGCGCAGAGCGCAGATGGGCCTCATTTCTCGCAGTGAGATGTTCTGGAGGATTCTGCCCAGCACTCACTACCTTCACGACCTTCGGTCACACCATAGCGAAGTGTGGGCCGAAGGACTAGATGCCAACACCCAGCTATTACTAACGAGCTTTCTCACTAATCCATTTCTCAGTTATCCTGGTTTGAGTGGCATTTTATTTAAAACCAAGATGACTGACTCTGTCATATGTGTCAAGTGTGTAATCTGCCGGGATGACCGTTGGTTACAGCCCATAAACTGAAGTCTGTGGAGTTACGTAGAGATAGCCACTATAAAGCGTTTACAGCCGCTCGTTTCCTGCACTAGTCGCGTAAAACAGGGGAAGTGAACCTTTGGCTGTTTGTAGAAATACATTTTTTGCGGGAAAGAACTAGTAAATAATTGTTAGGCCATAGTATCATTTTACACGCTATGTTTGCAAATGAGCATTTGAAGCCTTTTGGTGAGGGTAGGTTATATGGCCCTTTTTTGGGCACAAATCGTATCTTATAGAGGTTACCAACAAGAGATGGTTAAATATCAAAGCAAGTGCAATAGTGATTTTACTCAAGTAATAAAAATTGAATAATATCCAGTGGAAGTGTCGTTTATGAGACGTCGAAAAGGAAAACGCTTTTGTAAAAAAATACATGATTTCCATGATTGTTTTTCCGTTCATGCATTGTATTATGTACCCGCGATAAAACTAGATCAGAATGTTGACTTGCATTTGAATCAAATATGTAAAGAATATATTATTTGGTGTCTTAATATGTAAATATCGATCAGTTGGATCAATGCTACGAGGAATTTTGAATATATTATTGCGTTTTGCACTCATGAAACACTGTTGCTTTTCGTGCAAACAAAGCTATATAAGTTAAACACATTCATATGACACAAATCCATCAAGCCATCATCATCATCACCATTAACAGGCCTTATCCATGCACAGCTGGATATGGGCCTCTCTCAGTGAACGCCGAGGCGATCGATCTCCTGCTACTCGTATTCACTCCGGAATGGATATGATATATTTTTAATATTAACATTGACCAATGGTAGCGCAGCCCTGCTCCACCTCCGATGTTAAGATAAGCATTAGCCGCACGCCCCCTGAACTAATTCGCCTAGTAATTAGCGTTTAATTACGCGCTGTTAGAAGTTAGAACGACGTGTGGTTAAACTTGCCAACATAACTAATAGCCGACTGCTGGACCTGAAGGTGGCGGTGGCGTCCGTGATTATGATGCACTTTAAAACACCTTAATATACGGCTAATAAATGTGCTGAATGATACCAAGGTAATTAAAGAGGAAATATACTATACTAGCGATCCATCTCGGTTTCGCTCGTGAACAACTGGATTGACCTTAACATATATATAACACTCTACTTTCCTCGGGAATCGCTCTAACGCACGGGTGAAAAACGCATGTTAATCCATTCAGTAGATTTTGTGAAAATTTATCACATATAGACAGTGAGTTTAATTTTGGAACCTTATCAGAGAATTTTTCACAAAGTCGCCAAAGACGTTAGAGCAAATAAAAGATAAATGAATAAACAAACACACCTAATTTACAAAGCATAATTTACACCTAATTTAAAAAGTAAAATAGAGATATTAACTAAATAACTGTTTACGCTTTAAAAAGGTGCATCTAACACTATTAGAGCTAAGAATTTCAATTGTTGTTTTGTATTGTATCACTAACATACATAAATATCTCCATGTTAGTAACATTGGATAACGTGAATTTGTAATTAAAAGAAATATTTATGTATTTTTATTTAAATATATGTAATACAAAATGAAGAATCATGTTTCTATTGGGACGTATTATTACTAACGTATTTAAGACGTAGTCGCTAATTACACATGAGAAATTGCACATAAGCTATGTGCAATTGCACTTGTGTAATTCCCGCAGAAGATTTTTTTCACACGTGTTATTTTGCCAGTCAACATGGCACTGCCAGTGTGGTACTTGGCACGTCGGTCGTACCGTGGTGGTTTATGGCCTATAGCCGTCCTCAATAAACGGGCTAAACCTATTGGTTATAGCCTTATGGTATGTAATGTTAACAAGCAGTCTCCTCGCGCCTTTCCTTGTGAATATTTTATGATAGATATGTACATTCGCAAGGAAACCACAAAAATATTTTTCGAATCCGACTCGTATTTCCAGAGATTGGCGCGTTCAAGCAAACAACAACAATTGTTCAGCTTTATTATATTAGCACTTGCAGACGATATTATAGACGATATTGTGGATGTTTGTGTCTTGGTGGTTCCAGTATCAAATATATAATCAAACGGACTCCAAAACACGGTACTAAAAGGTTAAAAATAAACTAAATCGTAGGTTGGTGCCAGTGGTTTACTGGCAAGAGCAGAAGATGGCCGTAACAGATTGTCATAATTATGTGAATATCTTCCAATTCCAATGACATTAAATACATACCCGTTGCGGCAAGAGATGGGCGACCCAAGCGGCCATGTTCTCACATAGCGGACGTTTCGAAGCTTTTTCTTTCGTTTTGGCAGCGTGCATGGCCGAACGCAGAAGAGCAACACTTGACTTTCCATTAGATGATTTTATTGTTCGACAGGCAATAAAAACACATCTACCCACATAAAATTAAGTGCAATAAAACCGTTTTTGCCATCCTAATAATAAAACAACATTTAGTTTACTGTCGTAACATGTTGTAAGATGTTATAATTTACCGTAAGATTACTATTTAATTACTATTTAATAAGTTTGTTTCATAAGTTGTAAGTCTATGTTAATCAGTGTATGGGAAAATCAAATAAAAGATGATACGTAATATTTACGCATACACACCAGAGAGAGAACAAGTTTACGTATCTAAAAATACAAATATGAAATGCCTATGTAATAGGTATTCCATTATTAAATTTTTTGAAGTATACTTCTTTTTTATATTTTACTTCTTTGGCGCGTTAGGTAAAAATGATGAGTGTAAGTATTATGAGTAGTAGATGCGTGCGCATACCGTCACGAAATACACCCTGAAGTTAGCTATATCAACATTTTAGTTTTTTTTGTTACCTACGTCAAAGGGAAGCTGTTAAACTGTTGTTAACGCGTATCTTTAAACGAACACATATTTATTGTAGGTATATTTGGCAAACGAGAAGTTGGAGTCATATCATGGTTAATGAGTACCGATACCCATAGATATCAACACAATTGTTGGGCACATATATTGTCCTCACTCCAGCTGGGCACCAGCACATTTCTGACAGTTTCGTGATCATTATCATCATTATCAGCCCTTATCTGGCCACTGCTGCACATAAGCCTCGTTCAATGAACACCAAGGCGACTGATCTCATGCTACCAAATCGGAGATCGTCTTCGCACCTTCTTTTTCCTAAACTTCCACTCCAGAATCTTACTGGCTCATCTGCCATCTGTTACGAATGTGTGACCAGCCCACTGCCCCTTCAGCGAGCCTATCTGTCTCGTTATATCGGGTATTATAGTTCTCTGCCTTATGACTTCGTCACGAATTCTGTCGGACAGAGAAACACGCAACATAGATCGTTCAATAGCCCGTTGAGCTACCGCAAACTTGTGGCCAGTCCTAACTTAAGTGGCCGTGTTTCGGCCCCGTTGGTCATCACGGGGAGAACGCATTGGTTGAAGACTTTCGTCTTCAAGCTCTGCGGTATAGGCGACGTGAGAATGTGACTAAGTTTCCGGAACGCTGCCCAACCGAATCCTTCTATCGGCTTCCTTCTCAAAGTTATTATCTATCTAATTGCAGTAATTGCTCGAGGTAGACGTATTCGTCTACGATTTGAGAATAGCACCATCGACGTTGACCGGCCTGGGGAGAACGTGTTCGGTTCATCCTAAGGAAAATACGTTGGGAGGATTCATTTAGCCTGTGCAATATTTCCTGCAAGCTTTCCAACAATTCGGCCAACACAATGATGTCGAGAAATGAAGATGTGATAGGTACCCGCCGTTAGTATTTAGGCCGCATTCTGCCCTGTTTAGAGTCTTAAATGTACAATGTAGTTTCGTGATACCATAAAACAATTATTTCAGAGAAGCAACTAACAACAATATAATTACATCATTTCAAAATCGTTCAATTCAATTTCAAATTGGTCATTACAAAGTAAATGAAAAATATCACAGACGAAGAAAATACAAAATTCTGCGCTATAACTGTCTTTAACAGCTGTAGCGCAGAATTAGGTGCCATTTTTTAGAACTAGGTCAAGTTGTGACAAAGAGATTTGCTTTTAGAGATGATACAGGTTTCAAGATGACGTGGCCTTAAATTGAGATACCTGAAATAAAATTACAAACGTTTAACTTTGCACGCGAATTGCTAAACCTCCTTTTCTATTTATTTAAGCAACTATATTAGATCCATCAATATTAGAAATGCGACAGTCTGTAATGTGTGTTTCATACTGTTATACACAAAACTACTGAATGGATTTCAATGAACATTGCCACATGTATAGATTACAATCTGGAATCAGATAAATAATACTTTTCAACTCGAACAGAAGGAATAGCTCCAGTGGGATATGTTTATACGCAAGTGAAACCGCGGGCACAGTTAGTTGCTGCCAATGCAGTGTTGGTCGTTAATCTACCAGATGATTAGAAGGGCCGTCTTAACGTTCATTAATCACATCTATCGCATTTATTTAAAGATATACATGAGCTGACAGTTATTGTAATATAATTAATTCGCTCTACAAAAAAAACAGGCCACCCTAGATTCAGATTAAACGCTAACGCTAATTACCCTAAATGAGTAGGTAAGTTGAACGGTGCGTGAGAAAAACGAGTGCGACATATAACTTGTAAGTATAATTATTTTTTAAGTATTTATTAATATAATTGCTCGATCGAGCAAACGTCACACCTGTATTACACGATCGCTCCGGCCGTGCGCGTCTATTTCTAACACTACCTGTTACACCAAATGATATGTAAATGATCTCTCAATTGCTGTATGTCGCAATAATCGTCTGCTATCGATAGCTAATCACCGCGTCACCGATAGCCAATTCCGTGCAACACTATCTAGTGTCGGAGTTTATTGTCAATACAACCTACAATGTATTTTATTGAACTATAACCAGAGTACACAGCTTTTTACTTATCGAGACGGCCCGATTGTATATATAGATTTTAATGCGACTTATATCTGATTAGAGATTGCGTTTTACGTGCAACGTATTAGCGTACTTGGAAAGCGATTTTCTATTTGTACCTCTGTGATGCGACCCGAGGCCACATACCGGCGGAATTCGATTTGAAATATCACTTAATTCGGAATTTCGGAACGCAGTAAATCTGTACAAACTTGGAATTTACGAGATACGGTTTAGCGTGTGTAACGTTAGTTTCCGTCAAAAGTTTCGTAACGAAAGTTCCAACGGTTCGACGAAACGATTGTTCGGAATCCACGTGGCGACGAGACCTCCATGTGCCTAAAGACGGGAGAGATGTCTCCTAATTGTGGTATACAGGTAAACGGTTATCTTGGCCCAGCGATTGCCATACATCTCACATTACATTTGTGTGAGGTGGTGTATCTCCGTCTATTTTACTAGTGGTGCACCGTGGTGTCGCTTGCCACTTCGCTTGTCCTATAGATTTCCTCAATATGGGCTATCTGACACTGAACTGATAGAATTATTTAAATTAGGCCAGTAGTTCTGGAGATTAACAAGTTTAACCAAATAAATAAAGTCAATCACACTACGGCGAATAGTAGCCTAATAAGTAGGGCAGGGCAGGGCAAATACACATTTGTGTTATCATGAAAGAACCCCTTTTTTTTTTAAAAAAAAAGAGTGCCACCAGTGCCGCCTTTGGTGAGGTCACCCGGAACAACAAATCATCAGGACACGTCGACGGCAAGTCAGCCCCGAAAGGACCGACGCCACCTCCACAGATGGGGTTGTCCCGCACCACAGGACAACCCCATCGATTTTGGGACAGTGCAATGGGGTGAGGTTTCCATTCTCACTCCTTGCCCTGTGAGCAAAAGCGCCGCCACTTTTTGCTCTCTTGTCCCCTCTTTTTATAAGAGCGGCACCTCATCCTGCTTTTTTTTTTTTTTTTTTTTTCAGAGGGACCTATTACTGTTGGCGGAGCTGTTGCCCTCGCCCCTACAGTTCGTCGGATCTAGCCTCATCCTGCTCTTCAGTCCCTTATTTTTATAGGAGGGGTACTAAGAGCCGCCATCTCCTCGGTTCAATTGGCTTCGCCCAAGGTGTCTCGGATCACCCCAGGCTACTGACCCCACCGCCATGACAAGGCTTGAACCATGGTGGGGATGAAAAACCCCCTAAGTTAATCTACACACGAACAGTTATTTTATCGCACAAATTGCTTGCGCTTTCGGTCGAAGTTTTCACGCCGTGTGACACTATTCGTTGGTTATTAATTCTATATCGATGATCCAGTTTACGTGAATGTTACTCCAACTAACGAATTGTCGCGAATGAAATAAACCGAGGTAAAATTGTTTTGTTGTAAAAATTTATTTATCATATTATGAAATACTTATTATACGAGTATTATCATTTTTTATAATTTTAGGTACAATTTTTTTGTTCTGATTCCATCGTGGTTCAAATATTCCCGTGGTAGTGGATCTCACTAGACTTAATCTTTTCTTTTTTTACATATTATAATAAAAAAATTAAAAAGTGAGTCAGTACATTAAATATTTTTCAAAAATAATAATAGTAGGCTGATAAGGAAACAGTAGTAGGAAAAAAGTGATAAGAAATAAATTTACTGTCTGTATATTTGTCTGTTTGTACACGTTTATATCCGGGAGTAATGGACGGATTCGAATGGAACTTTTTTGTTACATAGCTAATGAGCCTGGGCAACATATTTTGGTCTTTGGATTGACGAAAGGCTTACTTTCGATGTGCACAAAAACCACATTAAAGCAAAATTAAAATCAATATTTGGAGCATTGAGTAAAACTACCAATTGTATAAAACCTACCTACAAACCCCGCAACGTTATATATAATACAATGGTCAAATCACATTTAGAATATTTAATTCAGGTTTGGTCAGCAGCAAATACTTCAGATCTAAATCCTCCACAAAGAGTACAAAATAGAATATTAACAGTTATATACAATTATCACTACCTTTCACGGACAGAACAACTTTATAATGACAAACAAATAAAATATCACATCTCTATACTTTCAATACACGCGTGCTACTTAAGAACATCGTATCAGGTTCCATACAATCCCAAATTAAACTTTATGTAATCATTTGTTATCATTTTAATGATCACACGTGTCACATTTAAGAAATAAATATAAACTCCAGGCTGACAATGTATGAATTGATTATAGTAAAAAAGCTATTCTGTTTGAGGGAGAACAATTGTTCAGCAAATTACCAGATGAAATAAAACAGTGCAACGATTTAAAAATTTTAGAGCCAAACTTAAGACCCATACTTTATAGTCAGTGAAATAATTGTGAATTTTATAATTTGTGTAAAATTATAATTGTGGGCAGGTACCGGTCGCGCTGGCCCAATTCAGCCTCAATGCAGCATGACTCTATCTCTTACACGAAGAAGGACACTTGCCAATCATACCGACGATGGAAAATTTTCACTAAAATTATTGTATCAAAACTAAAAATCTCCGACTTTATTGCACCACTTTTGACCCCTCTTTAATGAACACCAGCCGGCCGAAACTCTGGCTCCCATCGGATAAACAATATCTGGGATCTGTAGACACTGAACTTAACATTGTGAAATAATTGTAACTTTTGCCCCACCAAAATTCTTTCAAACCCCCCTTTGCTATTATCTTCCCCACGAAACCTGTTACCGCCCCCCCTACCCCCTGTGCATATTCATAATATTCAAAACGCCTGCGTATTAAAAAAGTGAGCAAGTCCAGTGTAGAAATAAGAGTAATTTGTAAACGCTTTAGCTAATCCGTAATCCGTAGGACACGACACGACAGCGCGGCACGCCGGACAAGCGCAGCAAATTCCCGAGCACTCGGAATGTATTACTGTATTTCACTGCTTTAAATAATACTACTTTTAAATAGTGTTGTATATACCTTGATGAAATATATAGATTCATTTTGTGTGTACAATATGATTAGGTATCTACGGAATTGTTTGTGGAAGGTAATCAAATTTCGGACCGAGTCTGTGTTGTGTCTGAAAATAGTTTTTAAATTTTCATGTACGGCATGTATACCTTTTTACTTTATAAGAGGTCCCTTGTCTCATGATTATTGACCTAAAGTATATACTATATGTACGGCTGGTGCGATTGAAAAAAAAAAAACAAAAATACGGGGGACTGGAAGACGTCAACGCCGTATATGTGATTTACTCCCAAATATATAATTTAACGCTATGGGTCATGCTTCAAACCGAATCAAATGCTTAGACGGTCATTTTTGATAACTATGAACTGTCAGAATGGTTGTGGCACATTTTTTCATCGCTTTCAGGATGTAAAATATATATGTTATATTAAGACAAAGAAATACAAGTTTTACGTGAGTCCTCGGTTTTGTTTGTACAGCCTTACGAGCTCGTAAGGCTATGTAAATAGAAGCGTATGTAGAGTGCGCGCGTACCATAGTGTTATCATGTAAAATAGCCCTTTTATTTGACCATTCTTGATTGTGCAAGAACAAATGTATTTCAGGACGGCCATAGCGCCCCGTGTGATGCCCAGTGAGAACATCTTCGTCCTCGTGCCAGCCTTATCCCGGTACTATATTACATACCTTGTCGATGGGGTTGCACGAGGGCGCCTGTTGCTACACAGACCGACTGCTATCTGACATCTGCAACCATTCATCACGAATCCGAGTTTCCTCGCGACGTTTCCCTTCACCATAAGGGCACTCAGAAACTGTACCTAAGTTAGAAAAAATAATTGGTATGTACATGGCAGGGTTCGAACCTGGATCATCCGAGTGGAAATTCGAAGTGCAAAATACGAGGCCACTGAAGTTTACGTAACAAATAGCATAAGGAGGCTAACGAACAGTAGGAGCATTTTGATGGCTACGGACATCATCACGGACTAGAGACATCAGCATAATGCAGATGATGGACCACCGGAAATTCTCAAACTGCACAATATGCGACAGCGTAGCTGTCATTTGGGACATATTAAATATTCAGTGCAGGGCTACCTCTTAAAAGACATCCTCATATTCCGCTGTCCACTACTCCGCTGTATCTAATTACCAAGCGCGATATCCCGCATACAGAACCAATAAATTCAATTACCGAGTCGTTGGCCCGTTACTGATAACAGTGTTATCAGCCCCAGATCTGGAGATAGCCGGCGCTTAACTGGCGGCGATGAAGGGATACAAGTGGACGTAGAGCACAACTCTTGAATATTATATTGAGTTCTCGTGTTCACACACATTCTTCACGATAGTGTAGTTCCACCCTGCTGCGACAGAGCTTCTTCTTAAATGGATTTTAATTGTAAGTAATGTTAAAGCAACGGAAATTTGTGTTTTTTGTGAAAGTGAAAATTTATATTTGAAACTTTTTCACACAACCATTAATTTATGCTATAAAAAACAGGTTGACCCATTGGGGGAGCCGGGAGGGGAGGTCGACGGAAGGAGGACAACGCATCGGCATAGTAGTTATGTGGATGTTCATGGGCGTCGGTACTCGTGATAAGTCTGCGATTTCTCGTTTGTCTCCCTATTCTATAAAAAAAGTTGTTTTTTGTAAGTTTACGGACGATATTATTTTACGTGATAACGGTTCTCTAATTATTCTGTAAACGCATCACACGATGTAAAGAGAGAGACGACTTGTTCTCGCTAGCAGGCTCCGCCCATTCAGGACACTATTAGAAATTTGGAACGTTACCATGTCCTCATACTTTTTCATGCATGCAATGAGCGTTATTGATTTACAAGACGCTTTAACCACAACAAAGGGCCCAAGACATCCGTTTAACCAACAATATCCGAACATTACCCAGTAGAACAACTTTTTAACTCCCATTAAGAATGAATGCGTCCATCAGCCGTCTAACAGCCTATATAATAATTAATATAATACGTTTGTGTGAAAGTAATCGAGCTAAGTGTATCCGAGGCGATCCCATCTTAAATATCAACACTCATCACTTTGTCGAACGGACAAATTATGGGAACACTTGATTGTGTAAGAGGAAGGCAGACAGAGAGTTCATAAGATTAGCGTTTTGTAGTTGTGTTATGTTTAACCTATCTGATTGTCCTAACAGTGGAAAAGTGTTTAATTATTTGCATAAGTTATTATTCGTTATCGCCTCTGTGGTGTAACGGTGCGGGTATCATCTGTTAAGATCTTCAGCCGCGTGGGGTCCTGGGTTCGATCCCCAGGTCAGGCTGTCCTTAAATGTTTCTCAGATCATTCTGAGTATGCATTACATTGTTCGGGATTTGAATGTGCCCGACGTGGCCATAGGCTTGCTACCTATGACATCATGGGACTCAGTACCCTGGCTAGTCGTGGGTGTGCTTGTGTATCTACTGGACTGACGAGTTGTGGATGTACCAGCACACCTCTGCCTACCTCTTCGGGAATAATAGGCGTGAAGATACTTACGTATTTCTTTATTATTCGTATTTTCTGTTTGTATCAGAATAATGTACATAGATTTTGTTTAATAACGAATTATTAATTACAATGAAATGTTAAGTCTAGCAGACACATTGCCTGTCACTAAAAGGACAAAGACATTTCGATAATATAATTCAATGAAATAAGGAGCACATTAGAATGTTGTCAAGTTTATTACAGCCCTCTACTACTTACTCATTTAAGGAGATGTAAGCACATAAGACAAAAATTTGTACATGTTAGTAGTGCCCAAGTAAAAAATAATCAAAAAGATACGTTAGTATGAAATTTGTAGTTAGTATATGCTTGTTGCGAACTTTAGATATACTTCAAACTTATATACCTGGATGCGTTTTTGCATGTTCTTTTTTTTGTCTTCAACTCTTCTGTTCGTCTAACTGTTAAAAAAATCTAAAGGGTGGCCTAGAATTATGAAATTTGTCCGTTGCGCTTATATTGTGACCGCCCGCGCCGGTGTCTCGGGCCACGGGCCGAGCCCGCCGAAGGCGGTATCACACCTCCGCCCGGACCTGACAGAGCCGACCGCTCGATATTTCGTATAAATTACCTCGCGGTTAACTCGTTATAGTTAATTTAACATTATCTCGAAGGTTTTTTTCGTAACGTGTAATTTTTGTATAACTAATTTACCCAATTACTTTCTATGAGAACTAATTTTATTAATATTAAGTTTTTTGGAGTTTACTCCTCATGAAACAAACAATTTAAGGCGTGCATCAAAAATATGAATAGTAAACCCGCGTGAAACATTGATCAATCTAAGAATCGAGAACGCGAAATGATTACAGCGTAACACTTTGCCGAGCTTATGGTTCTGATACACTTCAGAATCTTGTTCATAAAGAGCACATTTTAGTTTTCTATGGGATTGTGAAAGATGCAAATGAGTGGGATTACCTATTAGCAGGTGTCAAGGCTCTTAATTTTTCCCCTAGATAATACAGAATCCCACTTAGGTCATGGACGCTTATCTATGAATTATATGTATTCCTATAACGAAAATTTTAGATGTATAGATTTTTTTTTTAATTATTATAATGTTAAACATATTTCCGTTGTCTACCTGTAGTAACACAAGTCCTTACGGGACTTACCTCCGGACTGGGCGTGATGTGATAAGTCCATAGATATAATTATATTAGATTATTATTATATTATGCTGATGTTCATAGGCGTCGGCAGTCGTTCCTCCCCCCTATACTATGTAAAAAAGTGATATAAACAACGTAGTGTATTTATAGGCAAGCCAATTACACTGCACATTCTATTGTAGTACATAATGTGGACTCTCTCGTGGTCTAACAGTTCAACCATAAACCGTTCTTCATTTTATAACCACATTCCGGAGTCAGGAAGCGACACCCTCGTCTTGGTGAGCACCTCCGTCGGTCTGCACCTGAGTACTGGACCGCGGCTCACGCGGCGGCGTGTGTGTTTTATAATATGTCCTGCAAAGTTGGATAGTCATAGTAGGAACAGTAGAAAGTCGATTAGAAGAACACTATTATAGTACTCAAGTGTATGCGCAGACATAAGTGCACGTATTTCCTCATTTTCCTATTCCGATGGGCTGACAGGCAGCACGAGCGGAGCGCAGGCACATGAGTCCTTCGCCGGGTGGGCGGGTTTAACGTCCTCGTCGAGGTAAGGTCCATGTCATTATATATAATATGACAAACAAAATATGTTATTCACGATAAAATTCTTATCTAATACGCCTAATCAAAACATCATCTTACGACTATTAAAAATTTATAAAATAATTTTACAACAGCCGTTAGAATATTAAATGAAACAATTAACTAAACTTGTATTCAATTATCGCATATTTTAATTGACCGGCTCAATAAAAGTTAGACATGGTTGTCAATTAAGTTTTTTTTTATTTCCATAAAATGTATGTGATTATGTGAATTATAAAACTTGTGAAGAATAACACCAAGTTAGTCTACCATTAGTCTAATCTAGCTACGAACTTGTGCCACGGGTAAACTTTGAGTCTAGGCTAGTTTGAAGTTAGATTAATTAAAATGTGCACAAAGATTAGGTTAGATTTATTAAATCGAAACTTTCACAAAATTAACAGATTGTGTGTTTTTGTTGCACTACACTGTACATATTAAAATCTATTTGTATTCTATTTTTTTATTTACTGGGTTAATTCCCGAATTGGAATGGAGTTATAATAGTTAGGTAGTACATAATATATGTAATATCATACAATTTTAGTTCTGTTTTACATACGTTTTGTAGTGTAAATATGCATACGATACATACAAATTACAATTTTTTACCAAACAACCTCTGTGTAAAATTAACACTTATCAATTAGTGGGTAATATATTTTGTATTGTCAAAATGTACCAACTATTTAAAGTGATTAAAATTAATTTATATAAAGTGTTATTACAGAAGAAATCAAAAGCATGTTTCCTTTTTAGAGTTTAGAGAATATACTATTTTAAGCACCATATTATTTCTTCCTAACACTACAACGGCATCTACGGACATGTATAATTTACTGCCATAGGATACATTTAAATGCGGTTGGCGTAGCCAGTTCACAATAAAACGCATTATAAAGATGTTAGAATATCTACACAGCGATGCCGCCGAGCCGCCCTGCGCCCGCTCGTACCTCGGGGGCTGTGTTGCCAGAATTATAATTTCGTCGAAATTTATCAAAATATAGAATACAAAATATCTACCTAAATATTTATTAGGATAATAATAATAATAATAATAATAATAATAATAATAATAATAATAATAATAATAATAATAATAATAATAATAATAATAATAATAATGTTTTATTTGTGAGACAGCGAAAACACAAAAAAATAATAACATATTTGTATGGTTTATAAAGTCATGTATAAAACAACATCTTTATCACTTACATCATTTTATCACGTAATTGTATTAATAGTACCATAAAAGAGAAATTGTTTGCTTAAATGCGATTCATATCTCATGCAACAATATTTTGTTACAAGTACGCAAACCTTCGCACATTTGAATAACTAATCTGCCGAGATTACACTCACACGAGTACACTTTGTTATTATATTTATTTTAAATATACCAGCACACCGATGAATGTTATATTTTGTGCAAGCGACGTGCTGAGAAGAAGTTGTCAACACGCAATAGATTGTAATATTACTGTAGTATGTTGTAAATGATTCTTTCTTTAATATGATTTCTTATCGTTTCATAACGAGTATCAGTTCTTATATCTCTATAAATATTACGTATCGTTCATGCGTATTGAGTGTTGTTAGTTGTCTGAATCGTATGAAGTGTTTTTTGGTTTAATTTTTTTGTGTATGGTAGTCAGCTTTAGATTGAACTTCCAAATATGTATAATTTTTATTATTTTGACTTTTTCTTTATTAAATATACTTAATTTCTAACATTACTAGGAGAGACTGGCTACCCACAACACAGGGCGGGGACCAAGGAGAATTTATATCAACACTTTTGTACTTTTTTCGCTGCAATAAAATTATTATTATTAATAATAATTATGTGGTTATTATGTGGATGTTCATGGGCGTCAGTAGTCGTTTAAGGCTCCGATTTCGTGTTTGCCCCTTATCTAAAAAAAAACGGGAATAGCCAAAACAGTATCCGCAACTCTTTGCCATTGTTTAAAATGAGCAAGGCCAATGCCCATTAAAAAGATGTACCAGGCCTTGTTGGATGAACTGTGATACGAGAAGTATGTATAAGTAAGGGAAAAAAAACATGCTTTTTGAAGATTTGATTTTTATAAAAAAAGGAAACAAAACCTTAACATGACAATTCAAATTTAATTACCTGTTACTAACAACCTTCTCCTATATAGTATTAAGCAAAAAACCTTATCTACAATATTAAAACTCTTTAAAATGTCGCAACAAATTATAGAATACAGACAGAAATAAAATGAGCGTTTGACAAAGAACTAATCCCGCGCAAGTAGAACTAAAACAAAAAATAGAACGTTCACATTCGAATGAAAATAACGCGAAAGTATTATAAAAAGCACAGGTAATAAAATTTGATGTTTATCTGTCTTGCTTACAAATGTTGTAATAATTTTATGTTTTGCATTTACATAACACGATAGTTAGGTTGGGTAAAAATAAAAAACTAACTTTATTAATAGCTTTTTTCTATAAATATTTAAGTACGTAGTAGATAGGCCGAAGTTCTTAAATTTCTTGTAATATGTTGAAAGACAGGATCTTGTAGGTTCATACACTTTTGTAAGTCTATCTTTGTGTGATTGAATGAATTGAAACGAAATAAAATTGTTTCTATTACAATGTGTATTTCTCTATGTCGATGACACTTGCTCTATGGTAATGCAAAACATTGTAAAGAAACTTAATATAGTTTTGCAAGAGGTGGTAGCGTAGTGTAGTACTTTTGAGACGATGCCCGATACGTCTACCTCAAACGATACCGCTTTAAGTGCCGGTTATTATTGAGCTATAGTATAGTAGCGTTTCGTGCGGAGTACGAGTCTCCTATGACCTATTTTTGAAATTTTGCTCATGATGTCCAAAACCATTTATATTAAAGAAATTTAAAAAGTTTGTAAAATAAAATGATCCCCTATGAATAGTAATTTACAATTAAAGCCTTCCAACTACTGAAACTTTATCTCTGTTATTTATTCTCATAATTTGACACTGAAAGCAAGTTTTCACGCGACATTTTAGGTCGTATGAGCTGCGAGAAAGCTGAGTAGAGTAGAGGGACGCAAGTCAGAGAGGACCGTAAGCACGGACGAATCCCATGCTGGGGGAGTTAATGTTTATGTTGGGAGAAAGAAGGCTCCATCGGAAAATTTGCCTCCTATGATGTAGTTACGCCACGTCCATTGTGATATGAGATGGATAGACAAAAGGCAGTTTGACTCGTAATATTTTTTTATGTCAATATTTAATTTGCCCTTAAGACTCGAACTCGTCACATTGAATGGCATCAAAGCCACTGAAGCGAAGCGTGTCAAGCAGTTCCACGTCTGAACTGGCCTCGGTTCTCATTAAGATCTTGAATATTAATGAGTACAGCATAGAAACGGACATTTATTTTTATAACATATAAAAAAACCTTAGATAAAAGAAATATTACTGTCATAAAAACTATGGAGTAGAGAGACATGGAGCATCGAGTCCATGTATGAGGTGACCGAAAGACTATAAAATAGGATGTGCACTGAATCTAAATAATAAATTTGTATTAACAAAATTATTACTTATACAGTCTCTTCTAATGCTCAGGACATATATTCTGTCTTCTATAGAACTATACACCCACTGATTTAAGCCGGATTTTTCCAGTCTTAACCCTATACAATATGACACGTCTTCACAAAATTTTGCGAAATTTGAACACTCCGTAGCGACAACTTACTGAACCATAAAGGTCTCAGGTGTTTTTATGGTTGGATGTCACATCTTGGCGGTTAGATTCTGCATTTGAAACATTTTTTGGTTTACTGATTAGCCGAATCCATAAGATAGAGAAAATATTGAAAACTAGTATAGATGAGTGATATTCTTCATACGACGTGGTTAGCTATGTGCTCGTTTTAATGCTTTTGTCGCGTTAAACCTGTCTCTAGTAGAGAGATGTAAGTGACAGTAGAAAGGCTGATCATTATCTACTTTTATCGTACAGTTTATTATTTTCAATTAACAATAAAAATGTAATTATAAATATAATAACTGCCATCATATTTTCCCTATCCGGTGTATTAAGTAAATTACTTTTTAAGCTCAACACTAAGCCACGTTTAAATTAAACGTGAGTTTATTTTAGAAGCAATTTCAGTAACGAGAAAAGTTGGCGGGTAATTTTTCACGGCGGCCATATTGCTAATCATGACACATTGTCGTTATAATTCACGTTCGACTTATGAATTGGTCATTGTGCCGACCGGTTTCTGAACTTACAATGAGCAAATTATTCGTGCGGTCGAATAATTTGGTTTGCAATTTTGACTGCTTACTTTTATGTGTTACATTAAAAAAAATGCATTGCAGAGACCGCGTCCAGTGCGGTTTGTGATAGTCGGAAGGGCTCATGGCGGAGGATGGGAAAAGAAGTGTATCTGGTTGTTCCGATGTATATAGTCTCCTGGTGTAATCAATAAGCGCTAGTTATCTCGTATACTAAATCGTACCTAAAAAAATAATAAAACTGGCTATAATAAAAGTGAGTTGAAACTAATACACATCCACATGACTGGAAGCTTAACCATTACCATTCCAAACCTTGAACATGAAATAGCGAACTATTAAAAAATAAAAGTAACAATTCCAATCGTAGAAAGATTACACTTAATCCTGGCTGTATGCGTCCTGACCACTGTCGAGTTGAGAAGAAAAAAGCGCAATGTCAGTTTCATATCAAATAAGCATTAAAGCGTAAATAATGCGCTCCCATGTGCAAATGCAATTTGCGGCGATGTTGCTCGCTTAACAGGGACAAATAGTGGTTTTATTGAATAGCTGAGCGTCAGATGCGAAAGTGACATCACCGTGTAATAAGTTGATAAATGAGTATGAATAGTAGCCAGGACATAAAATGAATTTCAAGCGACATTGAAAATTGTGTTAGTGCTATAAATCAACGTATTGTAATCATTGATGAGATGAGATGACACCTTGCCTTTATCGATTTTATACACGTCTTTTTGTGACCTAAATAGCTTATAGACACCCGATCTAGTCCATAATCGGCCGTTATCTATCTCACATACATAAAACGCACAAGATGCAACAGCATAGTTACGATACATTTCCGGACGCAGAAATATTTACGCAAGACTTAGTCCGCGGGTTCGGCAGCAATGCAGCATAGACATAGACACACAGTACTACTTTCTTCCAATGCACTTTCAAAGTATAATACCATATTATTTATATGACTGGCTGACTATCGTGACGAGTTCAGAGCCATACATATTACTTTCTCTCGGTAATGGCAAATGTAGGAGTCGAATTAATGTTGTTGTTTTATGAGTTCCGTGACTAGGTTTGAAAATGGAATAGATGTGCGGCATTCTAAACTGTGTTCGAATTTCGACATTCGTACATTTAATGTATTTTTCAAATGGAACACTTTTGTGGAACATTTTTAAATTTGGTGAAAATTTTAATGTATCTTTTGCTTCTATTAATAAAAAATAAATTAAGTTTGTCTCTATACCATCCACAACCAGTTAGATATGGTAATGTAATATGGTCCATAATTATTACTCAATACTTAGTGTCCACTTTTTTTTTTGCGTACTCAAGAAGTTGTTGCTTGTGCAAATGTAACTGGCGTTTTGTAACGAAATTCACGTCTAAATATTCGTAATTCATAAATAATTATTTCTAAGTTGTGACAGCATATTGCTCTTTTGAAATAATGTATGCATGTAGGGGACGTCTTCGTTTTCTTATGTATTGTATAGAAGACATAATTTACCACATGTAAAGCAATTATTTATATTAGAACTTGGCAAACAATATAATTAAATGTTCTGAAATTCCTTGAGAGATCATGTCCAGCTGTGGTCGAATAAAGGCTGATTGCCTGTTAGGGCTTAGTGAGTTCGATATGACATAAACTTGGAGTCAATTTCGAAGTTTGCGGCGCATAACATTACCTCCTAAAAAGATAATCAGTTATATTACATTCCCCACTTCCTTAATTTAATCTCCTCTCCGGTTAATGATATTATCTCTACGCCAAGTTACCAGTCCAAATTACGAGACCATGTCTCAGGAAGTTCGTGGAGTTATTGAGCAGGATAAATCGGTTATCCGGATAATTTAGAGTAAGCTTTGACAGCGTGACGCGGACTTCAGGAGACCCGGATGAATCTAGTTACGGGCGGGTTTATTCGATTTTAATTAGGACGGTAACATAAGGGCTCAACTTGCCCATAGGGCAAGTGCCCTACACAAAGTCGTGAGTCGTGGGAGCTTGGAAGGATAGAAGTTCGATTTTAAGCGGTTGGATTTGTTTACGTGATATTAAGTCGACTTGATAAACCAATTTTCAGAAATGGATATTTCTCCATCATTCCACCTTACTATGAAAGCAAAATCTTTTTAAAATTATTCATTTACTGTATAAGAATACAATAAATAACATACAATAAACGTACGACGACTTACGTCATACGTACCAATAACTATTAGTAAATTTATGAATGCGCCAAAAGTTTTTAAATTTATTTCATAGTCGACCAATATTTTTTATTTGCAACGTTACGTTATTTCATCCGCGGATTCCTCTCCCAAAAACGCACCCTAGAACTCTAATCAGTTTCGTAAAATTCGTTCCAAGCGAACGTCAGCAGCCTAAACAGAAACTACATGCCAAATTTCTAGTCTGTTACTGTTATAGTTTCTGAGATTTCGTTATTCACTTAAACAGACGGAGAAACATAGTGGTTCAACTTAAACATCTTGATAATATATCCCTCTTCAAGATAGTATGAAGGTTTCTCTACTTGTTAATATAAAATTTATTGACGTTTGTCATTTAGCGCCGCGAGTGATGTGGTCAAACAAGTTAAATCGATATTTAGCCGCTCGTCGACTCGATACATTATGCATCGGCTATCGATTCACAGCACACCCACGACTTCGGAAGTGCACTTTGGCCGTTGACTCGGAATTTATTCGATACATCCCTCGCTACTGGCGTATCATGTGACCCACGTATTATAAACTTGCTTATTATAAGACGCGTTGTTGCATTGCAACCGAATCGGGCCTGCTCGACCAGTCGTAGTTAAGTAATGGCTATGCTGTCGCGGTTTCTAAGTATCCAGAGCCCACTGGGTGGGATGGACTGGAGGAGGGCAAAGTTCCGTATGGATGTATCACTAAATAAACTCCTTTAAAACAGAGCCTGAGTGGTGTGGTGGCATGCGTGTTTAGTTGCTGAGAGTGTCCTGGACTACATTCCTGGGTTAAACGCAACGTTTTTGGACAGGCTATTACATATTTTCTGTCAATGTTGCCGTTTTTTTAAATATTGTTTAAGCATCCTAAACCTTCATTATCAACTCACAAGGGTACACCAACACGAAGAAAGTGCTGCCTTTCATCAATGCAGAGTGACGTAGGGCCCCCACGCAGAAGAGGCGAACCGGCGCTGATGTGCGGAAACCGGTCCGGGTACTAGTAAACCCGTATCATCTTACTTCCTCATTGGTGCGTTTGCGTTTTGTTCCTAGGTCAAACGTACTTAAAAAAATAATTCTGTCATGTACAGGGCTGCTTTACAGCTATCGCTCATGCGGATGTCTCTCCTTGGATGATGTCCTAATGGGATAGGAGAATGAGGGAAGCTCATACCTCCTTCCCGGTCTGAAGTTATCCATTCTGTTTCATCGCAATGGCACTATCTCTTAGAACATATAACACCTCTAAATTCTGAATTGCAGCCGAATTGGACCAGCACGAATAGCGAGGTTACAGTCACAAAGTAACTTGCTGGGAGTTCCCTGTGGCCCTTTGGAGGTGGAAAGGAGAGCAACACGACTGCCCAACAATGATCATCAAAACGCATCCGTTTGTGCGTTGATAATCATGGCCAAAATCCCACCACTCGTTGTCCCCAAAATGAACAAACCCACGTGAGCGAGCGCTATATCATATGATGATAGATGAACAAATGTATGTCAGTTCATTGGATCAGATTGAGTCTGATGTAACGGAAATAAGTCGCGATGAAGCCGCGGCAGTGCCTGTAATTAGGTGCCCTCTATAAATTATATCTGCAGTAGCAGAGACAACACTGCGGCTGGTCTATATCTGCACGCACGGAATTGTTTAACAAAGATATACAATGTTATCACTTCAATTATCATGTTTGCCTAGTAATTTAGGTAGTGCCCTGCTGCATATGAGGAGGTAGTACCATGGATAGTGCATGTAACTACCTCCTCCTAGGGGGAGGTAGTGTCATGCACTATCCATGGCACTGCCTCCTCCTATGCAACGGTTTTGGGCTGGCACGACCGGGGAGGTACCTCACGCTCACATAAAACCGCCGTAAATTCACACCTTCAGTGTCGTGTTTCGTACAGTTTATGAGTAGCCGATGGCCCATCAGGTTGCGGGGGGGGGGCGGAAGGAGATCTGCAAAAATATTATACCTCGGCATAGTAATCATATGGATGTTCATGGGCGTCAGTAGTCGTAAACGCTCCGGTTGCTCGTTTAACCCCATTCTTTTAAAAAAACTGCAAATTCACTTTGCGGCGGTGCCGTGTGAGAGAGAAATACCTCTCCGTTCTTCAAAAGTAGAGTGTAATGCATCGAATACTGAACTTAAACCACGTCTACAAATTGTTCGCAGCCAAGGGCCTCCAGGTCGCATATATACCCTCCAAGTCACAATTCACGACCCTTGTGGTGCCGCCCTTGTGCAAGTGATTATTCACGGTTTTGACATTTACAATTAACATTTTGCAACAATTGCATATCATATTTATCGTTACAAATATCGAGTAGTTACGCTATATTTATGTTATGTGTGACCGTTGATTTACAAAAATACAAGTTACACGATTTCATACTACACTGTCATTCTCAATAGTCCTTGATTGTACAAATATATATTTTTTGCAAAATCAACCCTACCCGCATGATTTTGAATAGTTTTTACAAAGAGCATAATTTATATTCTGCACACCGTTTATACGGACGGTATTGAGACGCTGATTTGAATGTTGGTATTTTTGCAAGTTAATCTGTGTAACCTTATTATTATTATTATAATGATGATATATTATCCAAAAGGGTAACATATCTCTACTTAGCATCGGTTTGAATTTATGTGTTGTGTTTTCGCGTTTCGTGCGGTTTGTTAGTGACCCATGAGGGAGCAGTAGGGTGAAGGGGCAACGCACGATTATTTTTGTGTGGATGTTAATAAACGTCAGATAGTCACCAACAGGGTCCGATTTCTCGTTTGCTCCCTTGTCTTATGTTGGTGTGCATAATTGTTAGTTTTTTTTATGCCAGAACTACGTCAGGGATCTAAATTAAATTTTGGTTTACAATGAGAACAACATAATTTTACTTGTTCGGAACAAAACCTTTTATATTAAAAAAAAAAGAGAAAATAGCTTTTAAGAAGTTTGAGAGACAGTAGTTTGGAAAAAATCCCTATAAGGTATTCTGCTGGCGTTAGGAATAGACGTTGGGAGCTTAGGCTGACAATTTCCCATACTTTATAATATGAGAAAAGTTTTTAAATATTCGTCGTGAAAATATGACGTTTGGTTTTTAAAATAATAAATTTTAAAATATCTCTTTAATTTACAACACATCTCATCTTCACGCCAGCTACCTAATGGGGTAGAATGAAAAGGCGGAGTGCCATATATCACGATCCTTACATACCTGCCTTGCCTCTTCCACAGTCTACTCTTTTTACACAGACTCGCCGGTTGCGAAGACTTGACACCACCCTCGGTCAGTACGCGATCAATCTGATTAATCAAGTCAGTCTTGGTTTTCCTAGGTACCGACCTCTTTCAACATTCACATTGTATATCTGTTTTGTTTTTTCGAACCTGTGGCGACCTCTGGCGTAAACAGAACAGATCAGCAACTGCTTTATATAAAGATTAAGAATACTCAACGAAGGGGCGTATAACTGCAGCGTTTTGGCGATAGTTCAAGTTATGACATTTTATTCTATTATTTCCAAGGATATTTATAACTTGGAAAGTTGGTTCTATGTATAATCCATTGTAGACTGTGGACCCTACGACGCAATACCCATGAGAAAACATTATGTTATGTTCAGGTAAACCGCACTATACTTAGTCCTTTCCCTGTGAGTAGAACACAATCCGAATTACAAACTAGACGAAAAGAAAACAAACTTCTCTTATTTTCACTTCTTTCTCTATTATTCAACAAGCGCTTTTCAATTTTATTTAAACTAGTTTGGTACATACATTTCCCACTCGATTGAAACTGTTCACCGCAAATAAAATACTGACAAAGTTTACTCTCAGCTAAAACCATGTACAGGTTGTAATAAATTTCGCACCCAAAAACGTGCAATTGCTAAGGTGTTGCCATGTTCTTATTCCTTTTTTTATATGCGTAACAGATTTACAATGCGCGCGGGTGTGCTGAAACTGGACACCTCGCATATGCTCGCTCACCGTTCCGCTGGACATGCTTCGCTAAAAAATACTCTTTGTCTTTTAATAAATTACAGACTATAAAGTAATGGCATAGATAAAGTGCTTCTCGTACTTCTTCTTTTTCCGCTGTCGCTACTATTAATAAAATACTACATAAGAATTAAGTAATTAATGTCTGTGTTTTCATTGCATGTAGATGTAATTTTAATATCGCATCTGAAATAGTAAGAGTGATATTTATAAACATAAGATTATATTCCTTTGTCTCCTACTGGTAAAAATGGACTGACATTTAAAACACCTGATGCCATAGATAGCAGGAATAAATATCTTTCCTTATTTTATTTTATCTTTTATTATTTCGATCTCCACGCCTGAGGCACAAATACTACTCAAAAACATTCACGTTATGTACCTCATGTGCCGCATTTTTATGATTTCGACTATTCCGAAATCATAAACATGAAACGTGCCGATTTAAACTCACAAACCACAGGAAACGTGACAGCACAGCTGTTTCTTTGTAGTGTATCATTCGTGCCGGCCTAATTCGGCTGCCATGCAGCATGACATTCAAAAGAGCTATTTTCGACCCGGAATCCACTTGTATTTGTACTCAGCTATTTAAAATTTACTTGTATTAGTAATACGACACAGTAGCGAAATAGAGAAAAGTTTTGATGAAGCCCTAACTAAGCCCTTTTAACCCCCACGGCCAAACACCAAACAAACTCCGTACTAATAATGCAAATCCGTACAAACAGACAGACATGTAAGTATTATCAATGTTCAATTAATTGAAACCTTCCCCTGTGATAAATCGGATACCTTAAACACTTGACGTACAAAAACCACCCTTAACGTTTTGAGGGTAGATATAATTTCGAGAAAATATTGTTTTCACAAAACACTAAAGTTTCAAAATTGAAAGTGGACTATATGATCAGGCGTTAGAGTTGATTTTTATTTGCTTCTTTTAAAATCGTATGCCATAGTAGGGCAGAGCGAAATGTTAAGAGATCAACTTATGATGGTGAGTGCTACGGTTCGACTGGGAATCATCAGGACCGGAGAATGCCCTCGGCATTTTCAAGAATGTACGGTGGAATAGAAAAGGTGAAGAGTACATATTTTTAATTATAAAAAGTAATAAACAGACAGAGTAAATATACAAAATTAGAGAATAGCTCTAATATAACACAGGTACGACTTAGTATATACTCCAGTCTACACTTATACGCCAACTAAATAACACCATTGAGTTGGCGGGTAATCATGTTTTTTCGGGTAATATTATTAATATAAATAAATAATTAAATAAAATAAAATAAAAAATTCATGTTTTTACATCAATTACTTGCGCTGGTTAGTTTAAGTTAAATTAATTAATTTTATATTTCTACTTCTTGTTTTTAGGAACAACCCCGTCTTCACAGGTGAAGGCCTCCTCCAAATTTAGCCACTTACCCCTGTCTTGCGCTGCTTCTGTCCAGTCTGCTTCGGGATCCTTATAACTTCGTCTTTCCCTCTTGTGATAGGTCTTCCTTTACCTCTTCTTCCGAGCGGTCCATTCCATGTCGTCACTACTCCAGCCCAACGGTCGGCATGGAGTCGTGCTGCATGACCCACTTCCATTCTAATTTTTTCCCGAATTGCAGAGCATCTGTCAATTTAGAAGACTGAGCATGCTCCTCTGTATACCTCGTTGGCAAGTTCTTATTTTGTCTACTATGACCTTCGTAAATTTCCATGTTTGATGTATATTAATAATATTATTATCTTATTTATTCATGCCATAACCCTCTTCGGTCACGGCAAGCACCACATATCAAGCAATGCAATAACTAACAACTACCATCATTTTTTAATATGAATAATGCCGTCCTAGTCGAAGTGCGGCCACAGCGGCTACTCTACTGAGAGGAGCCATCTGCATAGGACATATTACATGTGTGACAAGTGCTTGCGCAGACACGAGTGCACTCTCTGTTCCTTCATTCATCTATACCGATGGGACGGCAATTCGATACCACCGGAGAGAAATCAGGCGCAGGACCGACTGTCTCATAGGCACAGGGATGTAACTCCGCCAACTTCTTAACCGGACTATTAGAAAATGAACAATTCTAATAACACTTTCTGTAAGACCCGTCCTGGGATTCGAACCCGTTGTCTCACGCCTGTGGCAGAACATACTTACCATTAGGTGGCATTTGGCCGTTTAGTGTGTAAATGTCACACTACGTGCGCTGCGTATTAAGATTTATGGAGCTGCCTGTAATTTTCGTGCACGGTGCATATTGTAATTTTTGTATTCGTATATAACATATGTGCCAAACGCTAAAAGAAATGCCTAACATTTCCTCAGACTCTGTTTAAATTTTTTTCAATCGTGACGTTAAAGGTCAAACATTCTACTCTCTAACAGATGTATATTGTCACAAAGAGCTTGTGTGTGGGAGTGTACTGTTTGGATCATCAAAGCCAGGGCCGGCCCCCGCCAGTTAACACGCTCGCTCCTGACGTGACACGTGCGATGTACAAACACGCATTTGCATTATAAGCTGACAATTTGTTACGTTTTATTTAGAAGTAGCGGTATCCCTTTTTACGTGCCTTAGCCGGCCTCTCGTAGTCGTTCCTATGGTTCCGTTTCGTATGACTGAGTTCGGTTTTGGATAAACAAGTTTTTGTAACAATCTCTAGCAATGCTGCATTACAGACTAATTGGGCAAGCATGACCGGGGAGTTCTTCTCGCTCACGTGATAACTCTGCAAAATCACAGCCATGCCACATCTGGTGTATTTTTTTTTGGGTTTTCCCGGTGGCCTATGAGAGGGGAGGAGTAAAGGATGCCATGTCCTCATGACAATTAGGTGGGTGCCTATGAACGTAGATTATCAATAGGCGCCAGGCTACTCGGTAGCCCATAACATAGAAAAAAAAAACTTTTTTTCGTCTTTTAAAGAGGGTCATTGGAACAGTTCCTGCGATAGCTACGGTCACGTATTGGGGCTTGGTTTTCGTTACACAAGTTGGTCCTGAAGAGTCGAATCTAAGTGTGTTGTCTGTCACCCGAGAAACCTAGTGAGATACTCTGAAAATGGCCTATTGGAGCTGAAAAAGAGGACAACTCTTTCGCACCGCTGCTATTGTGATGGCAACTATTCTGCGCACTACATTCTGGAGGCCAGTTAGTCATAACTTCCGGGTAGGTCCGTTTTTCGTGAAACGGCCCCCAGTTACTCGTGACAATTGAACCCATCATGAAGTACAGGCTATTTAACTTGTACTTTCGTAACTTATTTAGACGTGGAGAGAAAGAGTTAAGGCTTCCATTGTTGTCCATATTGTAGTCGTATTTGTGGATAACAAGAAATTCCACAGATATAATTAGAATTTACTACCTAACTTACTATAGATGTGCCCTGCGGTTTCACCCGACGATTACAGATACAAGCAAAAGGTCATCACGAAAGCTTAGAAACTACAAGTTCTAGATTTTAGTGTTGTATTTGTATAAAATTTTATTACAACTGCTAGGAGTCTCAAGACTTGTACAGTGGTTCTCTTATAATATAAGATGGGGCTCGAGAAAAATGCTGTGTGTTTTTATCAGAAAAATTCTAATTGTACATTTTATTTTCGACACCCGACGGTCTACCAACCGGAGATGGGTTGCATATAAAAAGGGAACGATTTTTTTTTTCGGAAAATAAAGTGTTTTTATGATATTCCCGATTTTTTAGATTTAACACCGATTTAAATGTTAATGCTAACTAATAAATAATTACTACTTTAATATTAATTAAATGAATTTATTGTAGTGTGTTTAAGGTAACGTGTAGTTACTAATGTTGCTTGACAAATATTTCATCATCAGATTACATAAAAACACAGACATGAGTAAAAAAATACTTGCAAGGACGAATATTATAATATTTTGCCATGTTGCACAGGCGGAGGTAGTGCCATGTATAGGGCATGGCCCGTTCCACGCATAGGAGGCTATACCTCTCGCTCACATAACACCGCTGTAAAGTGACATCTTCAGTGTCGCGTTTCGTGCGGTTTGTGAGTAGCCGCAGGCCCATTGGGGAGAGGGGAACGAAGGAGGAGGAGGTAGTGCCTGGCATGGTGCATGACACTATATCCTCCTATGCAACGGAATTGGGCCGACACGACCGGGGAGATACCGCTCGCTCACATACTAGTTATGGTTACATAATACTCACATAATAGTTATTCGCTCACATATTAACATTATTTATGGCCGGGTGCAACACATAATAACGGAAGAGTTGGGGTTCCATAAGGTTTCTGCTCGCTGGGTCCCGAGGTTGCTTTCAGCTGAACAAAAACGAGTTCGATACACAATTTCGCGAGACTGTTTGAAACTTTTTGAGACTGATCCCGAGGACTTTTTGTCTAGATTTGTTACCGTGGATGAGAGCTGGGTTCACCACCATACTCCTGAATCAAAGCAACAATCCAAACAGTGGAAAAGATCAGACTCCGAAAAAGGCTAAGGTCGTTTTGTCGACTAACAAAGTCATGGCTTCTGTTTTTTGGGATGCGAAGTTCATTATTTTTGTAGATTATTTACCGATAAGTCAAACTGTAAATTCTAGTTATTATTGTAACCTTTTACGAAGACTCCGGGAATAAATAAAAGAAAAAAGGCCGGGAATGTTGCGTAAGAAAGTTTTGTCTCATCAAGACAATGCACGTGTTCACACTTCGGTTGAAACAATGTCTGTAATCCATGATTGTGGCTACGAATTGCTGCCCCATCCACCTTATTCGCCGGATTTAGCCCCCTCGGTTTATCATTTATTTCCAAATTTAAAAAACATTCCGACCTTCGTGAATCTTTTTTTTCCGAGGGGATAAACAAGTTAGTTGTAGGTCAGGTAGTAGAAGTGTGTTGAACTAGATGGAGACTATGTCGAAAAATAAAAATAAATTTAGATCCACTTCTCTTTCATTTTCTTGGTCGGGCTTAGAACTTTTAGATCCACCCTCGTAATACCGCCGTAAAGTGACATATCAGTGTCGTGGTTTGTGCGGTTTGTGAGTAACCGGGCTATGTGGCTTGTTTACCCTCCTATTCTAATTTAAAAAAAAAAATAGAAATGAATATGACGTACATGAAAACACCCATTTCACTTGAAAATAATGTTGCAAGTGTACAAAATGACTTTAAAACTTTCAGTGCATACGACCCCGTCTAACTCCATTGCAATATTTCCCAGGAGGATCAAAAGTTAATTTCACAAATCGTTGCGACCAAGTTACGTACAGTTTAGAGCCACGTTGAGCTAGCACAGCTGATACATTTTATTAAAGTTTTCTTTAGCAAAAAGCTCTCGTCATATGTGATTTATACAAAACTGTATAAAATGAATCTCGGTCCGCCTGTCTGCTTTGCTTACCCTGTGTGATGGCTTGGTACTAGTAACGGCGTAGTTGCAACGAACACGTAAAGAATATTGAATGAAATTTTATGCGGTTCATAGTTATCTGTGTTTATAGAGGTTTAACAATTTTAATTTATGCATTGTATATTTGCATAACCATTAATACAAGAATACCAAGATAAAAATATCCCTAGGTCCAGTTAAATTAGTTGATAGTGGTAATCTGCGGGGGAGAGGGGCATTGGTCCTCTTTTCGATATTAAACCTAGTCTCCTTGCCAGACGTAGTAATCCGATGAAGCTGTATTGGGCTCTTCGCTTCCACAATATAAATTCAGGTTCTAAAATGAAAACCAATGAAGGTTACTTCATAACTTGCAGTCACCTGATACCTTCCGTCTCCGTGGCTGTAGGTTATCTAAACGCGCGGCTGACATCCAACGCTGGACTGATTTGTAAAAAGTAGTTCCTAACATGTTAGTACCTGTTATCTGTTATCTGCGAACAAATCGTATCACATTAGAGATCATTCCACCTCGGCACGCTCAATTAGTCGCCGCCCGTCGGGCAGGCGGTCCAGCTCCAGTTTTTATTGGCCGCGAAACTTTCTAGAGATATTGATTTACGATATCTGTTCTGTAGCTTATTATTGTTTTAGGGCGTCGACGCTAAGTGTTGGATTTCATAGCGCAGCCGCTTTATTCTTTCTTACCGAAGTTATATTTCTTCACGTGATTTCTTCTACCTAGATTTTATGAGAGACATCTTTGGTAATATCTAGGTATACTTATTGACATGGAGACGCAGCTGGGCCCCGCGTTATCGGGAACCATTCGCGATGTATTTAGTTGTTATCCCAGATTGTAATCTAAATCTGTGCCACCATTGTACCCAAATCTATTGGGTAACTTTTAGGTGTAATGGTGTCATAAGACATCCTTACTCAAGAACATTTGCTTTTATATTGTTAGGTTACTAACATCAGAAGAACAGTGTCCCTCCGCGGCTTCAGCCGCGTTACTCCGGCAATTTAAGGCGTAGCGATTTGGTATGGCCTCGTCAAATGAATGAGGACAACATAAAAGGTTTTTTTCATTTCGGGCCAGTAGCTCCTGAAATTGGCGCGTTCAAACAAACAATGCAATTATTATCGTTTGTATTTGTGCCTTGGTTCTCCATCTCTATAGGGATCTTCAGAACTAGAGAACTGCGCAGCCTATAATGTAGTACATAACTGTGCTCTGTCTCAAGTGAACTTTCTATTCCCTCGTTCTCATATTTCCACGGGACTCTAGTCTAACCCGACAGGATAGAAATCAGGCGCAAGACTTACAGTTTAACAAGCTCTCCGATGCACGGCTTAGCACTGCTCAGGACAACTTCCTACCTCTCCACTGTCATTAACTCTTTAAAAATCGAATTATCCCAGTGACAAATATTTTATCCGACTCGGCATTCGAACTGGGTACTAAGCGATCTGAACATGCTCATCACTAGACCACAAGGGATCCAACAGTTATGAATACCATCCACCCAAACCTTTACTGTAAACCTGATCGCCTATCCTCAGTTTCCCAGTTCACACAACAAACTGCCCTGATCCGGCTTGATCCAAGCACTTAAGTTACACAGCTTATGCATTAGAATGCAATTACACAGCTTGCACCGAAGTTGCGAGATCAATTTAGTTCGGTTGTAAATCTTCTAGAAGTTTCCGTGTGACTTTAAGGTTCCAAATTTGTGGAATTATGTGTAATTATGTTACGTATTACGATTCATTATGATGACTGTAAACATTTTGTCGTTTTATTTTGAATTAGCTATCATCTTTTTCCTCACCATCAGGATATATTAATAACTATAAAAATATTATTATTTTGTTAAATTATAATAACGAGAAACATACCTTAATGCATGTACTTGTGATTTACTCGGTTATTTAACACGCGAGATGTTTCCGATAATTATAAATAAATAAACAAATAATGAATCTTATTGACCAAAGAATGTACAAAGGTCACGTCCAAAATCGTATTTGTTAGTTGTAGTTTAGGAGTGGTCTTGGATCAGTAAAAAATACAATTTATAAGGCAGTTTGGTGGATCCGTGGATTCTGATCTTCATTTCAGGGCAAGAGTTATTTAATCTTTCCACAATAAGTTATACCGGTAGTAGAACGTACATTTTGGTATTCTGTCAATTGTGAGGCCATTGCGAGGAGTCTGTGTAGTCTCCTCTATTCATGGTATAATGGTACAAGAACACACCTGGAATGGACCGTCTCCTTTAGTTACAATGCGACAAAATATCACTTTAAGTTAAAAAGTTTAAGTTTAAGTTATGGACACATTTACAATTCTTATAGACATTTGTATATACTTATTGATACGGCTATAGTCTAAGAGCAATTGAGTTATAATATACCATAACCGTATGTATCAAATGACTATACTAATTGTATATGACCACTCGCCCACGGGCCCCACGGGCCATCAATCTCCCATGACAACCCACTGACGGCTCTGATGGGAGCCGACTTACCTAATTTGTGCACTCGTCGATACATTCACAACGTTCCGCGTGTTTTAAAAACTAGATACACTAATGATTGCTTGCTTCAATTTAAATTTTCTACCAAAATTTTACTTAATAAGAGGCACGACATTACAGTAAACTGATGGCTATGTTAACGCGTTTCGTGCGGATTGTGAGTAGCTGATGGTCTCTCTGAAATGCTGATGAAATTCTGGTTTGTATTGTTGAATGCGGCAATTCCAGGAACGAGTGGTCAGACTTAGCGTGTCTCGTTAATTGATATCGATTTATCAGTAAATATTTATAGGACACACCATCACGTTACAACGAGTACGACCTGGAGTTATCCTGTGGGAGCGAAGAGAAGCACAACAGCTGCATCGGATTGATGTAAGTGCTCGTCGGCGACGGGACTAGGTTTGGGGTCGAAAGTACATTTCTGCAGATGGGAGTAACTCATCCCGATTATAATAGTCATTATTGTCATGGCCAGAGTGACCACGGGGTCCCTCACCCTCCGACTATGACCTAGCGAGAATCTCGCGTGCGGTCGTTAAAATGGCCTCGGCACTGATGTGAATGACTGGCGTCGCCTTATGATGGTTAGGGAGCGCTGCTTCTAGTCTTTTTACATAAAAAGTGTGTGCGTCTAGTCGCAATACATCGAATGTGAAGATTAAGCACGACTTGTTGCGTGCCAGTTCGCACATCAACTGTGCCGTCAGTACTGCGAGCGTCCCGCCCACGTGGACCCCGACAATTACATAATGTAGAGGTCTCGCCGCGCCGTGAGACGTCCACCTACGAAAAGGGAGTACTCTCCTTCCATCCTCTATTCAAAACTAACAGTATAGTGTACTCTAAACAATCAACAATTCTGTTTTGATGGTGACAAATTTGTCAGTTATGCGCCGGCACATGCATAGCGAATGTCATGCAGATGTAAACTTCTAAGAAATTTCTATTAGATTTCTTTTTGGAATTTAAAGTATGATGCTGTGGTCCTGTGGAAGCGGCGAAGAGAAGCTTCACCGTATTGTATGAGTGCTAGTCGGGGACAGCTCGCGCGCGGTTTTTAAAATGGCCTCGGCGCTATAGGTATGTACGGAGAGGATCATGTTCGGAGGCCCTTACCCTCTTCACCCTCCGACAGGAGAAAATTCTCGCGCGCCGTAGTAACCTAATCCGTATGGCAGTTTCATTTGAACGAGACAAATCGAGGACCGAATTGGCCCCTTCTATGAGGAATTGATTCCGCACCACATTACATGGGAGCTGGTTTCTGCCTGACTCCTTTACGTGTGCCTAACCCGGACACATGTGTTCCTTAAAGGATCGTCATCTCCAGACTAATCTTGATATATTAGTACAAGGAGTTTACATATTACCAGTTTTTTTTCCAACGAAAATTCCAAGAACTTGAAGAACTTGTATTTCATGTGTTCTTCACAATATGCTACCTTATACCCTGAGTTCTACTTCCCGTGACATGACGCCCAAAGGACCGGCGCGACCGGGTCGGTCAGCACATGATGGTGTGCAAATTGCCGGCTGTGTTGTCTCGTTTCGTGCGGTTCGTGAGATTCCGGTGGCCCGGGGAGGAGGACAGGAGTGCAACACATCCGAATACAAATCATAAGGGCGTCGGTAGTCATCAAAGAGCCCCGATTGCTCGTATCCGAATGCTGCCTACACCGAACAAATGGTACAGTTAAACAAACAAGCAGTTCAAAAGGTACAAAACAATGGTGATTTGGAAACTCGAGTATTGGTGTCACCGCGCGCGTCGCAGTCCGCTTGTCCCGCTATCGCAGGCGGAGGTTTTGTTTGTGCACTGCTTTAAAATGGCTCATTGGTCTTGCCTTGGATTTCATGCCGATATTGTATTTTTGGAGAGGTCGTCGGTGAGATACGGTTCTTTCGGAAGTCCTGTTCCCTCGAGGACTCTATTCCTCTAGGACCTGTCCGCCTCGATGACCTCTTCCCCTTAAGGACTTTTCTTCTTGAAGGACCTGTGACCTTCAAAAACCTCTCCCCCTCGAGGCCATGTCTCCCTCGAGAACCTGTCCCTCTCAAAGATCTCCCCACGCATGGACCTCTCCCTCTCTAAGCACGACTCATGATGCCAAGTTTATAACATTTTAAGCGGGACATATGCATGTGAATCTTTGCAGGGGAATCGGGCTGACACGAGCGGGCTAGTGACTGTCGTTCACGGACAATAACAACTGCGTTCAAATTGTATGCTCTACAATTGTTTCATTTAAATTTCAGAGCTACGTTTGTAATGAAACAGTTTTATAACAATATAACGCAGTCGTCCTAGCCGGATACCGGATACAGCGGCCATCTCTATTGCGAAGAGCTATCAGCCGGCGGCGCAAGTGCACTCCCTATTCCTATGGGACGGATATCCGATACGACTGGAGATAAATTAGGCGCAGGACTGACGGCTTAATTTGCAATGAGAGCACATTGCCCATGCCTGTGTAACACCGCCAAGTTCTTAATTCCGCACAGTTATTAGAATTTGAAAAATACTGATAGCACTTTTTGTATACTACCCGGGATTCGAACCCGGCACCTCACGTCTGTGGCGTCCCACCAGACTACGAGACAGTTGTTAAACTATACACTCTATGCTTGTAGTTATTTGCTTGTTTTGTATACCTTTGCTTTGGTAGTGAGTAAAGCAATGCTATTCTATTCTAGATGTTCAAATGTTAACCCTTCTACTCGCATAGACCATAGATCTGTTGCGGCTTTGGCCTTTACACAGCATAGTTAAAAAAAAACTATCCTACGTATGGATAATTTATTCCGGAGAAATTGTTAAATTATATCGAGCAGGTAACAAATTTCGATTTATTTATGAAACCGCCGCATCCGAATGGATTTACGGCAGACATGATGGCAACAAAATATGCTCTTAAAAAACGACCATTCATAAAGGTATTAAAACATCTGCGACTCCTTCACACAAAAGTAAACATTAATATTTAAGAAATAAGATTGATTTTGTTCGTGACGAAGGTTGGTTTTTTTTTTCAAGTTTATTTAGGACGTGGATTTAGTGTAGCGTTATGTGTGAGCGGTATTGTTCCGGTGTTTAACTATATTATCTGTGTTCTCAAATGACAGCACACGTTTACACATTCCGCGAATTTCGTGGACGATTAAAAAGTGCCGTTACGGTTTGAACATTATACTTCAAGTATGCTTTCGACGTGATCACGTTTTGTAAATCGATAACGCTAGCTGCGTGTATGAAAAAGTATGACGTCGTAGTAAAGTTTCGAATGGGCGGAGCCTGCGAGCGAGAGAGCGTAGTACGACATATCTTTCACTCCAATAGGCGATGCGGTCACAGATCAATTAAAAAACCGTTATCACGTAACATTATATCGCCCGTAAACCGATTACAGACGACCGGTTTTTTTTCATAATCAGCCTCTTCATTCCGCTGTGGTGTCGTGTTGCTGATGGATCCTGAATACCTCGGTGTAAGCAGCTGGTAACACTCGCGGATTATAGTGGGTCTTCGATTTCATCCGACAGTTTTCGTCCTATTTGATAATTTCAATGTATGCTCATGTAACAGTCCAGCTTCTCGAATCCTCGTGGAGATCACTGCCTTTGTTACCATTTCTCCACATTTCCGTACGTGGCCCTATAACTTCTTATTGCATGTTCTGTGGACATTGACTATGTCACTGCCACTTAAAGGATCTTTCATTATAATATGTATAGGTTTTCGTAACGTTCGGTTTATTGCAGTTATTTCATGAATCAAAAATGTTGTTGATCAGAAATTATTTCTCGATCTGAATTCTTAGTTCCCATCTGTGCGACCCGCATGGTAGTTGGGTGTAGTCTGATGATTATGGCGATGCCGATATGAATTTCCATGGCGGTTTATCTTAATGGTTTCAATTTATCCCCCTTGAAGTATAAAACTGATAAGCTACAAAACGATAAGGTCCTATTATTACGATACGTTCGGTACACTTACCTTTATAGTGTTATGGATAACTGGTATGTCGAATCAACATTGATGTCAATTCAATAATCTGCCCCAACAGAGCCTAGTTTACTGACAAAAGATCTAAAATAAAGCTCTAGGATGTGCGTTAACATTCTGACAGTTCATAATTTTCAAAATGAAAAAAAAAAAAAATGAACATAATAGATGTTCCGAAGCTTCAGTATTCTTACATCAGTACTATTAGGTGTTAATTCTTTCCCGTCATACACCACATTTTCGAAAATTTTATTTACACTATTAAAAAAACAGAAACAAATAAAATAATTTTATTACAATTACATAAAGTATACGTAATTAATAATATTATGAATATTTTATTTTGTACACAATGATTGTTCATATTAAAACAATAGGAGACACTCGGCTTTTATCAATTATTATTATCAACATCTAAACGATACAAAACAGCAGATTTATCCTCATCGTCATCATCACCATCAGCCATATGACGTCCACAGCTGGACACAGGCCTCGCCTATATATCGCCACAGGTCACGGTCGAACGGTATGAATTCTCTTGGGCCCCACAAGGGGTCCGGGTAACCTAGGTCGGAGCATTGGCTCCCTACTAGCGTGTTCATCTGCTTTCGTTAATACGGAACGGGCTTTGGGTTTGATCGTTGTCAGTAGGAGAACCCACTCAGTCGGTATCCACCGCCCTGCTGAGGTCGGACCTGGGCGGTCTGCCCCTTCCGGGTGAGATCACCAGTTGACCCGGTGAAGGCCCAGCAGATGGCGACCCGCGACCTAGGTCGATATCTCCTCATGTACGGGTTAGGTGGCTCCACGGCTGAGTGGTTGGAGGGTCACGGTCACAAGATTGGAAGTGCATTTATAGTAACACCTGATTGTCACTCGGGCGACACAATTGACTGTAGTCACATGTGTCTGCTATCCATATATTGAGATCAGTGGTCCGAATACTTTAATTACAATAACAAAATTTACGAGTGGCAAGTGTAAACACGCCGCCGTCAGTGTTGCCGGCGTAAATATTTATTTCCTCTGTTATTCCGATGTGTTTATTGTTAGTTCGATTGAACTGTTAAGCTTTGTTACTGGTCTTTGTTTGGCTGTCCGTTTGACGATGTCTTTGCCACTGGCCAACGTAAACAAAAAATGTATTTAATACATTGAAAGTTTTATTATGGTAATATTTTTCGAAAATCTTCAATATTGACTATAGCTAACTTGAGGATGTCGATTTTTTTGGCGCATCGTATAAATTTACTTTCATCAGTTTTCCCTAACGCACCAGAAGAAGTATAACTTCAAAACAATTATTTACGTGTAAATGTTTAACGCGATAAGTTTGCTAAACTAAATTAATTGTATTATTTAAATATTTTCACGTATAAATTTCACTATTTTCTGGCTAGAATTTTGTTATTTTTGTCATTACAATTGTGTAATTGGCAACACCGAGCTGTTACTTTGTGTCAGCAATTAGCATGTTTGTGTCGGCGGGGCGTTTACACTGCGGTGTGAAGTTATAATGTTACATTATAAACAGTGCTGGGTGTTTTACTGACCATCTGGAGTATTCTTGTGGTGAGAGCATGTTGCATTGCAGCCCAATTGGGCAGGCAGGACCGGGAAGGTAGATCTCCCGTCGTAAGGTGGCAGTCATGCTCTCGCATTTCGTATAGTTTAAGAGTAGCTGGAGCCTATGGGAGGGCAGGAGTGGAGGGGGACAATGTATTCTCATGACAACACTAATGCGGATGTCGGTGGGCGTCGGTAGTAGTCAAAGTGTCTGATTTATCATTTGTCCCGCCTAGGTAAGTAATCGGAGGAGTATAAATGTTATGTTTAAAATGTGTAATGGAGGTCTAGCATGCTGTTAAAGGTGCCCTGGTATAAAAAAAGCAATGCAAGACTTCTGGCAAGTTTTTTTTATATCATTAACAAACGAGCAATATTACTGACGTCCATTAACACCTGAATAGGTGGTTTTATTTGGATGCGTTGCCTTCCTTTACCCCATCTCTATCAATAGAGGTGGAACGCGACGACTAACCTTTTTATAATTAACTGGCTATGTTCCGTGGGTTCCTTCCAATGAAATCTATCACATCGAAATATTTTCTTTTTTTTTTTCAGTATATTTTTTTATGTTATGACAGATTGTAATGTACTATGTTGTCTGTCCTGTTTCAGTCACATCCGTTTAGTAGTGTCTGTGACGGCATAATTATATAATATTAGTAGGAGGAACAGATTATGTTTGTGTAAGTAACAAAACTATACTTAAAAACCTTACTCGGTAGTTTGTTGGTCTGTCCATCGCGTCCCACGGGCGCCAATGGAACTGCTGTCTGTCTCGTGTCCAGACAACGGACTGCACCGGATCAGACAGGCGACAACGGGCCAGTTGCACGAAGGATATTTTATCACAAGCCGGTAGAGACTATACAAGCTTGTGATGAACTATCTGTGCCTCTTGATGTCTTAAGTTTACGCGAATGTTAGACGTTACAATAAAATTACTTTTACGGATTTTATCGCGGTTTATTGAATTATTTATGTAGCCCGACGTTTCAGAAGCTTTACAGCAACCATGGTCACGGGTGGACTGAGAGGGGTAGTGAATTTTCACGATGCGTGCACACAGCACGCGTCGTGAAAATTCACTCACAATTTCTCACAAACGAGGCAAAAAAGTAAAATTTCAATGTTAAATCTTACAATGTCCTCGTCGTCACTTTAATACGATGGTCAGCTCTCTCCATCATCTCATGATCATCTATGATCGGCATTTCTCTTGCGGGACATAATCCGAGGCACGGAGAAGGAGATTAACCGACAGGGTTCAGACGTTATAAACATAGGGTACACCGCAAACCAATCCGGTACATCTCTCCCCATCTGCGGAAAAAGAGGGACTATCCCCGTTTCGTCTACCTAAACTAGAAACCACGAAAGTCTTCGCTAGTCCGTAGAACTATCACGGTAAATGCAATAGCACCCAACGGTAGTAGGTCCCTCCGAAAAAAAAAATAGTAGCCTTGCAGTCCTAGCACCTGGACCTAGCTGGTGACCTTATCAAGGTCCCGGGGAGCAGCTGGATGCTAGCAGGTTATGACTGCGTCTTTTGGGCCTCTAGGCCTATGTCTAGCAGTGGACGCCTGCTGGCAGCTGAAGACGATGAATCCAATGTTTATTAATTTTAATTCGTCACTCGACATGGTTCTGCTGCTTCCTGCACCAGAACTTCCGACGTCTATCGACAATGATTATAATACCGATTCGGTTCATATCAATAAACATCCTCTGAAGCCGGAGTTACAGCGAACTAGCTCAGAGGTTCCCAAAGTGTGCGCCACGAGGCGTCTACATGTCAACAAAACTTAACTATCACGCATCCAGTATTTGAAAATTATCACAATAATATTTTGATGATCGGCTTCGAATCCCGCCTAGGTCATGGATGTTTATATATATAGATATATATGTATTACATGTATTTCTATTAAAAAATCTTAAATATATACAATTTATTAAATGTATAAAATATATAAAATATATTTCCGCTGTAACACAAGTCGTTAGGGCACTTACCTCAGGGCTGGGCTAACGTGGTGTGATAGGTCCACAGGTATTATTATTATTATTATTGGAACAGGAATTGCCAAATTGTACTTCGAGGCCCGAAAACCCGCAGTAGTTAAAATGTCATTAAGCTTTGGTAACAAAAACTTGTAGCCAGAAATTGAATAAAAGCTTAAAAATTGTGTGAAATGTGTTACTCTTTCACACTCGTGGTCCACATGAATTAACTTGCCCTGGAACCTGAATTGTACCTAATTCTATGTATTTTATGTATAATTTTTGTTATTTCTATATTTTTGTGCTTACGAACGCCACAAGCAATTAATAAACCAGAGTAAAGCATGCCGTTAGCTGTAACAGTTTGGGAACCAGAAGTAACTTATACAGACTACGAATTTCAGAACCTGCTCTCTGTCTGATTGTTTGATCAATGGCTGACTCGGCATAAACATTTAAGATGAGCCGCACTCTGTAATCGGTTCGTGTTTAATCTGTCTCTGCTCAGTATCCAGGCGTCAGGTGATTCATTGTTTCGCGATAATTTAGGCTTTGATTGTATCGCATGGTTTGGCATCTACAGTTAATCATCATTGACAACCGCTGAGTGTAGCTCTTGTGATGAATTCCTTTCTAGGTTTTTTGTTTGGGATATCACATTATACACACATTATGGGTATGACAGCCTGTTTTAACCCGATGTAACAGATGGAGGGTAATATTTTTTAGCATAGCATATACATATGTATGAACCTTCAGAACGAGGTGTCATTACATTCGTCTTCATAACGGGAGTGACACGTGTTCCCAACATTCAAATATTAGGCGGTCCAATTATTTGGTTTTCAGTTTAATTTTAGGTTAATCGTACTTTATACTAAGATCAAGTTTCAAGATCAAGTTAGACAACGGAAATACATGTTAAATATATTTCCATTGTCTAGTATCTGTAATACAAGTCATTACGGTACTTATCACAGGGTTAGCATAACGTCCCCACCATGGTCCAAGCCTTGTAGTGGCGGTGGGGCTCAGTAGCCTGGGGTTATCCGAGACACCTCGGGCGAAGCCAATTGAACCGAGGAGGTGGCGGCTCTTAGTACCCCTCCTATAAGAAGAGGGGACTAAAGAGCAAAAAGTGGCGGCGCCTTTGC
>JAFELO010000676.1:82302-101160 GCA_017140195.1 Eumaeus atala | reverse complement strand
GGGTTAGCATAACGTGGTGTGATAAGTCCATAGATTATTATTAAATATTATTTTATAAACACTTTTTCGTGAAGATTTCACGTTGTCAGGTAATACCTTATACTCTGAATCACCATTTTCCACAGACGAGATCTGCTCAGTGGTCTAGGCATTATTCTTATAGCGCAAATGCTCACAATATACCTGTAGCTCGCGATTTTAGTCACGTGAAATGTAGTATCTTATTTCCCCACGGAACCTCAATTTTTCGAGATAAAGGCATCTTTTTGTAGTCCCATATCGTAGTCTACGTGTCAGATTTCAGGCAAGTCGGTACTGTAGATTTTTGGTGACGCACACAATTTTTCGCATTTATAATATTGGTAGAACGAGTAGGACGTATGTCCATTTGCATTCAGAAGCCAGTAGTCACCAAACTTTTCAATAAAATAAAAATATTTTGAATAACTATCGTCTAAAATTCTCACTTAAAACTATACAGGAAAACAATCAGAAAAGACAAAAGGCATTAACAGCGTGTTAATATAATTTATACGTTATTATAAAAGCTATAATAGGTTAACACGACAATTTTTATTGCGATGCTCAATCTCAGTGGCGCAACACATTTTGTCATTTCTAAATTTAGTCGCGATATATTCTGGGCGGCTCTTATTTTGTCTGCCGCTGAATTCTTGTCGCTTCGACGGCTAATTAAGTAACAGACAAAACGATACTAGTTTACTCACTAGCTATCATCATCAGCTTCGGTTGCCAAACGGTTGCAAAATCTTGAACTGATTAAAGCTTGCTGTCACATTTGATGCATATGAGGGCATGGCCCGTTTGATCCTCTGCCGGGCCGGGAGGGTAAGAGGGCAACTCGTCTGCATAACAATTGTTCGGATATCTATGGGTGTAGGATTTTAAAGAGTTACTTTAATTTTTTTATAGAATAGGGGGGTAAACGAACAATCGAAGCTATTTTACGACTACCGACGCCCACGAACATCCACATAATTACTATGCCGATGCGTTGCCCTCCTTCACCCCATGGGCCACCGGCTAGTCACAAACCGCACGAATCGCGACACTGAAGATGTCACTTTACGGCGGTATTAGGTGAGTAAGGGGTGTCTCCCCGGTCGTGCCGTCCCAATTTGAGGATGTAGTGTCGTGCGCTATGCATCGCACTACATCCCCCTATGCAGCATGGCACTACCTCTTTCAAAAATTATAAATTTATATTTAAATAAAGAAGATATAAAAAATCATATCATCATATAAAAGATCACACACAAATTTTACATGGGAGCTTCTTATGATGTAGGTGTTAAAGAGAAAAAAAGGACGGGTTTTTACTACATTGCACCCCTAAGAGTGCTAGGAAAAAATATTTCTGGGGATCCTTTATGTGTTCAATCTATAGATTTTAACATACACATGTACAAGTGTAAATAGATGACATGTTTGTGTGGACATCTTGATTATGTGAGTAGAAGCAGGCTGATGTATCGCTCAGTTATGATCTCTGATGGCGCGTGAAATTGCATTACGGTAGGAGTTGATATCATCAATGAGCAGGAATGGATTTACTGTGTCATTACGTCAGCCATCATCATAAGGAGGGCAGCGCTTCGGCATAGTAATTATGTGGATCTTCATGGGCGTCGGAAGTCGTAAAAAGACTGCGATTATTCCTTGTTGAAAAAAGCGCAAATGTTGGGAACTGCGGGACCCATTTGAAAAATTCTTTGAGTGTTGGACAGCCCATTTATCGAGAAAGGTTATAGGATATATACCATTAAGATACGTCAAGTAAACGTGGTGTGTGTCGCGGCTAAAACCGCTAGGCGCTGTAGTTCTCAAATATAGCAGTACTATTTACATGAAGGTAAGGCAACTATCATTAAGGTAAATGTTTCCCAGCAAATTTCACACAAGACACTTTCGCGTAGTTTTTTTGTATTCTCCGAAGGGTTTAAATGCAAAAGTAACAATACAGCGGGGCGCCGGGGGGAGCAGGAGGTCACGACAACATCATTCCGCAAGATTCATCTCTGATAATGACCATGTGCACGCTCGCTCGCTCGCTCGCTTGTTTGTTTATGTCATGGATCTGCATGCAAGGCGGTGGGCACATGTGTCTTTACCAGACTGAATTAGGAGAGTATTGTTTTATGGGTGTATGTATGTCTCGCTCATATACCGCAGTAAAATTACAGCACGGGGAAGAGGATGTGTCTGAGAGTTGGTCGTCTATGGCCTCCAAATCCACGTTTGCCCCCTTAAGCTATATAAAGATATCGTCTAAACGTAAACGTTCATTAAAACGGTTTCCGCATAACCTGTATGAAACCTTTTTATATTGTCTAAAGCTATAAAAATTTTATATCACGTAAACATACTTATTGCGTTAATATTGTTCACTAGCTGCGCCCCACGGTTCACCCACTTTACTTCTGATACTGCGTAAGCATCGCGATAACAAATTGCAAAATATTTAAATATGAGAATGTTGATTCTCATACCAACCAAGTACGCACCGAGAAAATGAAAATCATGACATGGAGCCGTTTTGGAGGAATTTTAACTACAATCACGAATTTTATAGCAGTTTATTCCTTAACAATCTATTTTAACTCATGCTTAACCGTGATTTAGCACGCCGTATGAAAATAAAACGAGGAGTAGAATCGTATGTAACAGCGATCGAGCAATCGAGTGTAACACCAGCGTAACGCGTTCTAGCAAATTTTAAGTCAGAATCATGTGCCTAAGGAGTAAACTCCAGTCCTGTACTTAAATAGATTATTTTCTACGGTTAATTTATAAAATACGTCAATATTATATTTATTTTGACTGCACTTAAAAATGGGGTAACGGTGCAGGTGTCACCTGTTAAGACCGTTAGCCGCGTAGGGTCCTGGGTTCGATCCCCAGGTCGGGCAACTATTATATATTAAATGTTTCTCCGATAATTCAGAGCATGCATCACATTGTCCGGGATTGGAATGTGCCCGAAGTGGATATAGACTTGCCACCTATGACATCATGGGCCTCAGCACCTAAACTAGCTGTGGGTGTGCCAGTATGTCTACTGGACTTACGAGTTGTGGATGTACTGGTACACCTCTGCCTACTTCTACGGGGATAACAGGCGTGAATGTACTTCTTCTATACTTTTAAAAGTTTTATCCTCGCGTACACGCGAGATTTTATATAGGTTTGTGATGAATGTAGTGTGCACTCAGCTTATACGTAAATCTGTTGATAACTGCCCAATGGGTGCCCGCGACCTCTGGGACAACTCAATTGTCCGGCACGACCGGTGACCGATGGCTTTATAAATGCGTGCGTTGAAATTGTCTGAAGCCATTGTTTAACTTATACTTTATGGGACAAGTTGTTTTCATAATGGCCGCCGTTGATTCGATATTTTTTTTGTTTCCCGGGGAAATGTCGTAACACCACCAGACCTGGGCGGCGGGACTCGCGGGTCAAAATCGTTAAAACCCGCGGGTAACGTCTACCGTTTACACTAAGGCGCCTGTCAGCAAGGGCACCTCGACGATTGGCAAATCTCTCGTAAGTGGCCACACTCCTCCAGAAAAGGGTTGATACTGATTAAGACGAATCTAACCAACACAAGTTGGGTGAGCCGATCGAATATTTACATATAAAAATCTTACGTCACCGTGTTTGCACGCGATGGACACCGAAACTGCAGAACCTGTTTTGATGAAATTTGGCATACGTGTGCTATTTGCTCCAACTTAAAAGGCGTGGTCGGGTCGGCTCGTATATATATTATGGTCTAGTTGATGTCCGCGACTTCATACGCGTACTTCTTATTGCACCTTATATACTTAATCAAATCCGTCCAGTAGTTCTGGAGATTAGCGTATACAAACACAAACCGAATAACATACAAACAGATATTTATTTCCTAATTTTTTTTTGTCTCTACTAGGCACTGTTTCCTTATCAGGGTGATATAATTATTTTTAACATTTAATGCACAGACACACTTTTTTACTTATGTTTCGTTATATGTATAAATTTCGTGGCGTAGAAATGTATGATTTTTATCTGACTGTATTAGAGTAAGAGTAATTTTTGGAGCGTTTGTATTTAAGCCGCCCGTAACCATGGTTGCTGTAAAGCATCTGAAATGTCGGGCTAGTTGAATAATTAAATAAACCGCGATAACATCCATAAAAGTAGTTTTATTGTAATGAGTAACATTCGCGTAAAGTTAAGACAACAATTAACATGTGTTACTTAAGAGCTTATGAAGTCACGATTACCAAATGAATTGCCATCTAATGAGCAGGTGTTGCAAGCGAACAATCAGTGTTATCCAACGGGCAAAGCCGTAACGGAACCACCGGCCGAAATTGATTTCTAATTCAGCTGTTTTGGTGGAAGCAACTGGCTTGGATAAAATGTTAATTGATACATGACATCATTAACTTCAGTCACTCGGACGGTTATATAATTAATAATGTTGCATTTAAACTATACGCCTTCGAAACTACACCAATGATTGTTAGTTGTTGCTGCTTACCTGTGGTATAACTTTCCTTCCTGTGTCCATAAAGGGCCTGTTCATGGATCGTGAGCTATTGGTCGATGTTTGATCTGTCGGTGTGCTCCCAGGAGCACACCGACAGATCAAGCATTCTCTGGAAGAAGCTGCCGAATTTTGTAAAAAAGTTAGAGAAACGGTTGGGACGTGACGACACGAGGAAAGTGCGTCGAGTTGATACAAACACACAGCCCATATATCGATTCTTCTTAATTATGATCCGTATATTTGTAGTTTAAGGAAAAGGCCAAGCAACAAGAAGTATATTCTGTCATCAGAAGCGTTAACTTTATCGACATTACACATACTATTTATACAAATAAATACGAGTACGAATGATATTCTGTATATTTTGAAGTTAATATTATAAAATATATATATATAAGTAGGAGTCTACTTTAATAAACCATTTCAATTTAATAACTTCATGTTGTTTTTTGTTTAGTTATTTAATTTAAAATAAGATATATTTTTATACTTATTTAATGTAATTTATTTCACGAGTGTTTATATAATTCAATTCTTGCGCACTTAGATAAGTGAACTACAAATCAGCTATTACTATCTAAATTTTATCTACTTATTTCATTAATAGTCATCCTAATTGAAGAAAGAAAATTATAGTGACATACTAGTGCAAGCATTTAAAATCTTAAGCGCCAAACTCCTGTGACCGCCCTTCTTAGTGAACGGACCTCTGTGCATTCGAGCAAAAACACTCGATTCGAAAAATCATATTATATTCCTATATTGATCATAGATTGTTTTATTCTTTTCAGGTAAATTCCAAACAAAACAACAACAACTAAGTGTACTAATTTACAAGGTTGGTGTCCACATTTGTTTCGTCGTAAAATTCTAAGTTTGTAAAATAGCCGCTGGCCGTCTCGAATAACGTGTGCGTGTGTGAGTGCGCACATACGTGTGTACATATAATGTCAGTCATTATATGAAGGATCCTCATCGGAATGCCTTGAGTTATTGAAACCGCGCCTAAGGTGAGTACCGTTAGAAAAAACTTAAGCATTTTAGCTTTAGAATCCAAATAGAATTGGGAATGTCTTTTTCGCTTCCACGACGTAAATTCAGGACCGAGTTTTGTTTTGCAGCGTTATTTGCAGGAGGCATCAATGGTGGCAAGGGTGATGATAATGTAAAAAGACCCTCTTCTCTATCTCAGCAGCATGAACGTCGGAACACTATTTAAAGTTAATAAGCACATTAATGGCTGATTCGATAATAACTTACCACTCCCCAACACGAATCAAACTCGGGCTCAACTAATATTAATGAAGTTCTTTGAATGAATTCGGTGTCCAACAATATACGACATGGCCGCTTTGTGCCCAGGCTACCATTAATATTCGTCAAATTTGATGACTAAATCAAAGTTGAGATAAACGGTTTGTCACGGTAGACGATGGAATTTTGTTTCGTGTTTTTGATAATGATTTTACTATCCATATGATTTATATAGGGGAAACGTGTGAAGAATCGAGACTTTTTATGCTATAATGGGTCAAACGAACAATCGGAAGCTGCTGTAACTACCGGCGTCCATAGACATTTGCGTAGTTGTTGTGCTGACGACTGACTCCACTTCCATCCTGTAGCCCATCCTGGGTAACACTACCGATATACATATACACCAGCGTAACTGTTATGGACACAAACGGGTTGGCCTCCTGTCCTCCTCTGCTCTAACTGCAAGGGCCACCGGAAGCTCACAAACTGTATGAAACATATCTGTCTCATTACGTCAGTATCATGTGAGCGATAGGTCCAATGTGTTCAAGCTGCCCCAATTAGGCTGCAATACATTCGTTCTTGCTTGCTTAGGAGTTTAGTGAGGCCGAGAGACAACAAGGATTTGATGTGAATAAACATCTACTCGTATATATATATATATATATATATATATATATATAATATGTAATATGAATAGTCCGTAGAAAGGTGAACTGGGATTGTAAAACAAACTTAAAGCTTTTTTTTGCTGTCCGTACCGCGCTCAGCCGACTGTAATGAGAGAACAATCAGTCGGTCATTACGTCCGCAAAAACATTAATGGCGCATTGTGATTGGGACCAGAGACAATTGGATGCGCCGAATATTGTTGTACCGGATATTCGGTAAAATATTTTACAAATATTGCATAAAACATTAATGACATATTGTGATTGTGGCCAGAGACAATCCGCGCACAATTTGATGCGCCAAGTATTGTTATACCGTATATTCGGTATTACAAATAATAATGATGTCCGATAGTATTTATAGGTTCTTTGTTGCAAATCATATTGAACGATAAGGCGTTTTTCAGATGTTAAGTCTTTGCCTGTGGTTTAAAAAAATACAGGATACAACGATATCTTCATACTGAACTGTCATACTAAAGCATCCGTGATTGTACATAAACATTTTTTTTTTTCAAATCATATTATTTTATTTGAAGGTTCATAACTGAAACATGTTTCTTTGCAAAATCAATCACGTGCATGCTTGGAACTTAATTCTAAAAACTGCATAATTTGACATGAGCACATTGACATGAGTTTGAGTCTCGAAATGTGTATCCGGGTATTTTTGTTAATCAATGGTCATGACACATTGGTCACGACATATGTCTTCAAGTTAATTTTCACCATGAACATAATTTTTTTGTCCTCCGCTGAACATAGCTCTCGTTAAATGCAGGTCAGTAGCATAAATTATTTGTTGGTATTTAATAAAGATTTGTACAACTGTGAACTAATTACAAAGAAGTTGAATGAAAGCTTAAAAAATAATTGTGCTACACGTCGTACAACTTTCTGTCAAAGAGCTGAGTCGAGAATGTAAAAGAGCAGCGCCACAATAGATGAAGAAAGGAATATATTTTAAATCTATTGATCCCAACAAGCATAAACTAAAAGATAATCCGCAACAAATTCCAGGCAATTTATAATAGTCCGTATGAATTTGCATCCTTTGCCGTTTATAAATAATGTTGCCATAAACTGTAGATTTATAACTCAAAGTCACGAGAACAAATAGATAACAATGGATATTGAGAGAGCTAACGGTAAGGCACATAATTTAGCCGGCCTATTCACTTGCGGCCATGTTCCGCGGTCGTGACGAACAGACAAACGTCATACGCGCGCACTATTGACACTGAACTGCTGTCTCCGGTGTGGCCCAAGTCCAAAATAGATTTTTTATATTTCTCCTAAAATCCACATACCTTGAAGCTAATTTCAGTCACATCATACGCTTTTAAGCTCTGTGTTATAGATTTTTTGGTTCATCTATCTTATTTCTATTTATGTTTCGTTTTATGTAATTTATAAAAATGAATGAACTTGATGAAACTAACTGCTACATTATATTTACATATTTTCATGGGCTAATTTTCTGATATTTCACTTATACCATGAGTACATTGCATATACATTGAATGACCGCAACATAACTATGTACCGTGAGGATATCAATGGGCGTTGGTAGTCACAAAATGGCTCCGTTTAATCTTTCGTTTCCCTTTAATTTAAAAATACACGCCTTTAATCGTATTCGTATTTTAAGTCTTTATCTACTTGCCAGTTAAGAATATCCAGTAAACTTGTAGAATTAAGATTACGATACCAAAATCCGTGCCATAAAGTTTTGTCTGTAAATGTTTCACATGCACTAAAACACTTTCGGATTGCCGCCAAGGTATAAAATTTCGGAATACGAAATGGATTAAAGTAATATTAATCCATCTGACATTCAGCTATCGTCATGCTCTAAGAAAGCAGTAAAGAAGAAAATTTTTATTGCACACACCAACTGACAAATATAAAAATAATGTTACAATTTGTAGATGTACAAATAGGCGATCTTTGTCGCTTTAAGCGATCTCTTCCAGGCAACCATTTCTTATCAAGGATGTATTGCTTGGAGATGAGAGGGTGCTAATAAATAAAATTGCATTACATACAAATTAAACCCAAAAACTAATAATAATAATAAATTTGTACTTACTTAAAATCGGTCACCTGGTTATTTTTAATGATATTTTGACAAAATCGCTATAACCCTATGACCTGAACTCCGTCATTGTTGTTTTGACAGGTGTCACTTCACGCATTGTTTTGTATCGCTTTTCTATTTTTAAAATATAGTTTTCTTCTTTAGTTTATTTTTAAACACATAGTTTCAACATTAGCTATTAATGTATTTGTTTCATTCCTTTCTACTTTTTAAATACAACCATTGTATTTTTATTTATATCTTCAAATAGTTTAGAAATAAACTAAAAGATCTGTGTTCTGTTTTTCTAGCGTTAGCTTTTTTCTTTAAACATGAATTATAAATGTCTGACAATCTCGCATGTACGTACCATGCCTTTCACTTCTATTATTTCTCTTGTCTTAATTTATTACATTTATATCAACAACTGCTAATTAAAACGAGGCTTTGTTGTTCTTTCAGTGGCTATGTCCAATAACTCATAATTACAGTCTTTTATAGATAAAATGTGATTAAACACGGTTGATGCACACCAACGAAAACTTAACGTTATTAAGCGTTCATTAAGATGATACACCACAACATTCACACCACCGCCCTTCTGCGAGGCCCGCCAGACGACCAAGTTAATTTCCCAACTTGTATCTGAGACGGCCGTCTTGTTTGTACAAAGAAATGTTATTGGGTGTTAATGATGGGAGACACATTGTGCGTTTAGTTTCAACTCCGTGCCATTCAACTTTATTAATTAACACACTTGGGGTTAAATAAATGTTCGCTTGATAGCATTAATTAAAAAAAATAATTTTGCATTAGCCACCACAACCTAAGCACAATTTCTTCAGTTATGTGAAACGTAACTGGCTATGAGAGAAGAGAGAAAGAAAATGTGTACTCACCTCTCTCTCTCTCTCTCTCTCTCTAGGAACTACAGTTATATACGAAACCAAACTATCTCCCTATATGTATATTCAACAACTTATATCTCCCTCTCAACTTCCATCGACCTCGTTTTCAAAACGCTCTCGTCACGCATTCACCAGCTTACAATCCTTTTGATCGTGCATTGTTTATTACATCACTAGGAGAGATCATCATGATATAGCTGAGACAGTTATGTCTCTGCTCCTTCAATTTCCGCTGGATTAACCAGGGTGTCCAACTCGCCGCGGCTGGGTCGCCCCCAAAATCTCTGCGCACACATGGGTGCGGTGATTAGGCCAGTGCCCCACGAACACTGGTTCACTGTGTAGAAACGGACTCCACCAGCTTACAACCCTAATATAGTAATAAGATCTCTACTTACCTAACTACATCAGCAATAACCCGAACTTGTGCAGAAGCACTATCAGGTATTATATTATTATTTATTATGTACAAGAAACCTATTTAAACTTAACAAAACAAAAATAATCGTCGTGACACTACACTGTTCAAAGCAAAATAGAAAGATGCAACGAAAATAAATTGGCTTGCTTTCTATGAGAGTGAGTGAGTGAGAGAGAGAGAGAAAAAGAGATGCGCACGCCGCGCGGCTTACTACACTATAGCAAAAAATGGCGTGACAATTTTCGTCGGAATTTTTGCGACTAACCACCTTTTTTTCCTTTCCGACCTGAACTTATGCTGTCGAAGCGAAAGGAAGCCCAATACTGCATCATCCGACTGCTATGAGAGACTAGGTTTGGGGTCGAAAAAGGGACTGACACCCCACTGTTATTTTCATTGCCAGTGGGCCAACGGGTCCGTCCTATCCTAGCCTCCCTCGCAACGCGCGATTGCCTCGTTCCAAAATACAAGATAAAGTGTATTTTTAAGATGAGTAAAAAGACAACACCAACGTCTTTACGAATTACCCTGGTCTCACAATGGTCTGTATAAAGTATGTAATTTAGATTTAAGTCGATACTGAGATACTGAGGTTTATTTGAAGCTATTTTGAGAACTGTCTCTATTATACGGCGAACAAAAGTATTAGAGTAGCCTGCAATAGCTGAATAATTTCATCTCAATTATTTTTATCTGTGTATGAACTCTATCGAACGCATTCAATGATTACACATCCAAATAATTAAACACGTTTTAATATTTTTGTGCGACACAAAATGGCGGCCGATTTTACCGCGCTGTCACACTCGATCTCGATAAAATAATTCGTCGAAATGTAATTGACGGCAGAGATAATTTCATGCGACATTACGTTATCGGATATTTAAATTTGTCGTGTAATATTGTATAACTTAAAGATAAATAAATGTAAAGTCAGCATCAAAAGTTGATCAAAAAGTATGCATTATCACCGCCACCTCTCCAAAATACCCTAAATCATGAATCAGATAATTAATGTAGACCTGTTACGGTGTTATGCGTGATTAGATTTGATATCTTAACGATTTATAACTGTATAGTGTACCCTCATCAATGATTTCGCAGATTTTTTTTCTATAAACAAGATAATTGGGCAGTTAGTTGCCGAATATAAAACAAACATCTTACCTCAACCTCAATCAACCTTACATCTTTGAAGTTATTTTCAGTTGTCATTCATAAACTGAGTTTTTTAATAGCATACGAGTGCAAAAGATTATTCAGTCTTTTTAATGATTATCGTCGCGCGCGTTACTGTTATGTCTGATGATATGCTCCCCTACCCCCCCCTCTCCTCCGATACACCGGAAACACATAAAACGCGACATCATAGCTGTGACTTTAAGGCGGTATAAAAAAATCTGTTTAACCAATTCTGTTGCAATGTAGAATGGCATTAGTTTAACCTAACATACTATACCTACATAAATCTCTAACATTTCAGTCATGGCTCTAACTTATCACTGTCCAACTTACAGTTTCAACGCATGTATGTAACTAATACTGCGTTATTTTCACTAGAGATAAATTTTAGTAACTGTGTTCTTGTTATTTTAAACCGCCTCTCAACCGAAACTACAAGCCAGCCGTGCCTATGTACGTGGGGTTTATTTGAATATTAAGAATAAATATAATAATTCTTAGGTTAATTCTATTTTAAGGTCAATGTAGTTAATAACCACGGTTGCCATGGGCCGCCAGAATTGGCTTTCAGGAAAATGTATGCATTTTTGTGTAAAGGTCTTGAAAGATATACAAGTGGACAGACTGACATACAGACGGGCAACAAAGAATTCCTATGAGTTCTCTTTTTTATTTTGACATACGGAAATCTAAAAGAAAAAATTATTGTATAAGAGTGCTATTTATTGACAATGGATTGAACCCCGTTCCCGTTCCACCCAGCCTTTGATGATCTGCTTGACGTCTATAGGCGGCCCGTCATAGTGGTGAAATCTTGACATCTGAAATTTGGGATGATCATGTCATAGATGTCATAAGATAAATAAAGGATGCAAATATCTAGGGATCAGAGGTCTTTGGCGTTCATTAAAAAACTCTATCATCATCATCATGCCTAAAAAGGCTATGCCCCGCTAAAAGTGGATACAGACTGTTAATGATAGATGGCTATGGAAAAGAGCAAAACATTGCAAGGGATACAAAAATTTCGCACAATTGCGATGAAAAAAGTATTAACACTTATGCATAAAATGAAAAAGTGGGATAATTGATTACCTGCATATGAGTGGCTGTATGAGCTTGGATTCTTTTGCAAGAAAGAAATGTCAGAATGAAAAAAAAGAGTACGATGACTGTGCATTTACGATCCGTTCTACGTACGACGAAAGCCTTTAAGAGCATGACAGCTTTTATGATGCGCCAATTATTCATTTAGATAAATCTTAATAAATAAAGTATCCACATATTTTTTTATTTAATCCTGGCTGTGTTTGAAATGACAAGTCATATTACAGAAAGAAAGCACAATTCCAAATATAATCAAGTCGTTCGTTCAAAGACCGTCCTTGTATTCAGATACAAATTAAATACTTTTCTGTATTGCAAGTAAATTGTTTATTACCTTACAAGTAAGTTATGTGTGTGTTCGTAACTCTTTCAAGGAAAAGCTCTTGAAAAGACTTACCTAGGCGAAATTTGTCGTGAACACATATAAATTACAATCTGGCACACCGCATAAGATAATTATAATCCCAATACTTTCGCGCGAAGCTACAGTATCGTAATGGTCCCTTTTTTGTTGACGCGGGGATACGCATTTATGCGCCTTCACTGGCCCTGGGTGGGGCCTAGTGGTGTGTGGGACTCGCGGCACATAATATTGCCAAATTCCCACAAAAACCACCGCGAGTTCCATTAGTGCCGCCTTTGGTGAGGTGCCCCGGAACAACAATGTCAGCGTACCTCGACGGCCTAAGGGACCAATTCCATCTCCACCGATTTATCCCGCACTACAGGACAACCCCACTGACCTTGGGACAGTGCAAAGGGGTGAGGTTCCCATCCTCGCCCCTTGCCCCGTGCGCAAAATTGCCGCCTCCTGATCTTTAGCTCCCTGTTCTTTTGCGAGCGGTGCAAAGATCCTTCTCAGTTCAATTTTCTTCGCCTGGGTTCCCCCCAGGCTACTAGCCCCACCGCCACGACAAGGTTTGAACCATGGTGGTGAGAATCGTAATGGCCTAATGTAATGTAACGTGGGGAAGTTATACAACAAGCAGTCGGATGGCCGCCATACGCATCCGTACAACCAGTCAGAAGAAACCATCACATTTGTAACTTTTTAGCTGATTGATGATGATCGTGGTTACGCGTCTATAAACATTGAAAGCACGCGAGGAGATATCTAATTACTTAACACGGTTTATACACTGTACAGAATCTCGGAATAGAATCGACTTCTGTTACGAATCGATCAATCGGTTTGGAAATAGCGTGTCTTTGATGTGACGACTGCGATCCGATCAAAGATTCCCACCTCGCGACGTGTTTTATAGACTTTCTCCGTTTTATGTCGGCGTACTTCATACGCATGTTGTCTTAAATTTGAATTTCGAACATTAGTTTAGGAATTTGTAGTCAACAATAATTTTGTAATTCTAATTTCCAGCGATAGCAGGAATCTATGAAAATTAGCGATAATTTGTGACATGTCCGTACGAAGCCTGGGCGGACTGCTAGTTATAAATAAACAGTAAACTTTCTCTTATCGCGAACTGACAATTGTAACTGTCAACGCATGACACTTTGTCGTCTAGTATGTATCCTCGTCATTTTAACGAGGGTCGTACTCGTTGAACCCTAAAACAATAGTTGGGGTAAAATAAATCAATTGAAGCAGACAAGTGGATTTACAGTCATCGTAAATGAACATAATTTATTTAATTTTGGTAAACATAATATAATTTCAAATTAATCGACATTTACAGACTACGTGTAACTTACTTTTATATAAATTCACGTTTACAGTGTTCAAGAGCTGAAGTTAAACGTCGTCATTTACAGACTTTTCCGTCTCCTGAAAAAATCGTATGATCTATTTCTATTCATATAAATGTCAATCATGGTTAGATCTAAGCATACAAATGATTGAATATTGCACAAAATGGTTTAGTATTACCTAGCCAGCTTACTTGTAGCCAGCCAGCATGCATGTGCAAGCATGTGGCAGCAAACATTTGCTTTTTTTCCAGCTAATAATGAAAACATACACCTTCACGTTTATTTATAAACGTATATACTATTATAGCGGAACCAATCAAGCCTTTCTGCTTACAGTGTGTGTTAGTGTGTACATAAAATTGAATTTGTTCGTGAAATTGTGGCTTGCACCGACCAACTGTGTCCACATATAAATTACTTACCGATGTTAGATACGAATAATTTATATGAGTACAATTATAATATAATTTATATGTGCGTAACAACTAACAAGTTACGAATGATAGAGATAAACGATGAATAAAATAGTCGTAGAAAATAGTCGTAACGTTTAGCGTAAGCGGTAATAATTTAATTACATGTAGTAAGATGCAGTGCCAGGACGTATAGCCGAATTGGCCCAGCTCAACCGGGGAGGCATCGCATGTGCTAATGCCTGTGTTTCTTTGGATTTGTGAGTTTTGGCCCATTGCAAATTATTACAGGTTAATTTATTATTATTACAAAACTAATACAGGTGCAAGAGTTATTTAAGGCTAAAAGTTACGTAATGATTTCGTTATTATATTTAAACATATCTGTCATGTCCACTGATTTGTGTGGAGGTTTATAAACGTTGACGGACAAGAGACGGAACATTTTGTAAAGACAACGCTCTAGCCTGATAAAATCGGAGAGCCGCACCAGGTTAAGGGCTGCCAGAACAAAAAAAAAGCAATCCATTTTTAAGCAAACATCAACAATTTTGAAAATAAACAATTTTGTTGAACACAATAGCATCACCACAATTGGACATATAAATTTTAACAATGGTAAACGTTAGATACTGCCACACAGAATTTGTACTATAATTTTTTGCCATTTGAAGGGAAGTTATATTTATCTATTACGTATAAGTATTCTAAAACGAAAAGTTTGATCACTATTCACTAATTGATGAGTATTGACGATATCAATCACAGATTCCCCAGGTGTCTGCCCACCTTCTCCGAACACAAAACGTTATATAAACCTATGGAGGGACCGAAAACGCTGGATGAATAAAAATAATTAGCACGATGTCTTCCGCAACGATATTGTCTCAGCCGAGATGATCGGTTACGCGCGGTTGGACGAGAGACGCCGCGAGCCCTCTGATGAAGGCCATGACAACTGTTTATTCCTCACACCTCTTGGTGGTGAGGCTGATGGGCAACTACGTCGGTGGCCGCTACAGTTGGCTTATTCAATTTAATTTCTGATAATGTAGTGTATACTTTGGTAAATGATTGCTTATAAATTTATGGTTGTTACGGCTAGATTATTCTTTTTTTGAAATAAATGAAAATATTTTTATTTAAAATAGAATTAGTTTTTGAATAAATTATCAATTAACTATTATACCTACATTTATTCTTGACGACGGGCTGGCTCAGTTGGTAACGTGGCGTTTAGTCCTCGTGTTATGCCAGAGGTCGCGGGTTTGAATCCCGCCTAGGTCCTGGATGTTTATATATGTATATTTATACTAAAACATCTTAAATATATTTCTTTTTGCTTTCTTAAATATCTAAAAATCTTAAATATATTTCCGTTGTCTAGTTCCCGAAACACAAGTCCTTACGGTGCTTAACACAGGACAGGCTGACGTGGCGTAGTAGCTTGAGGTGTAGGACGAGGGGTCTAATTATCAGTAGGAGGAAGTGCTCCTGGTACCCTTCTTATAAGAAGAGGGGACCAAAGAGCAGTAGTAGGCGCCTTTGCGCAGGGGGCAAGGGGCGAGGATGGGAACCTCACCCCATTGCACTATCTCAAAGTCGGTGGGGTTGTCCTGTGCGGGGCAACCCCATCTGTGGAGGTGGAGCTGGTCCCTTAGGGGCTGACTAGCCATCGAGGTGCAATGATGATTTGTTGTTCCGGGGCACCTCACCAAGGGCGGCACTGATGGCACTCGCGGTGGTTTCTGTGAGTCTTCGGCACTGTAATGTGCCTCGAGTCCCACACACCACTGGACCCCACCCAGGGCCAGTGAAGGCGCATAAAAGCGTTTCCCCGCGTACACAAAAAAAGGCTAACGTGTAATTAGTCCACAGATATAATTATTATTACTATTATTCGGAAGTACTGGATATCTTTTAATTTAGACGTTACTTTACCTTGCATTAGCTTATAGTCAAAATCAAACTTCTACTGACATAAACGGAGTCTAGTCCAAGGTGGTGTCCGAATTTCGTAGACCATAAAATCTTTTGTTATCGTGTAAAAACAAAAATTATTTAAACCCGATTATCTTATTTCTTCCAGCTTTCACAATACTTAAACTTTATTTTCAATAACATCTCAATCTCCTATTATGGCTACAAATCATCAAATGTAATAACACCATTAAACAAGTTTCCACATTCAACCTTGTAATTGCTAACCCTAAGCGTCACATGACATAAGTACCGAAACACAAAAAGAATGTTAAGCTCACTCCACACGGCGCGATATCGCTACAATTTATCAGCACGCGACCTTTATCGCTCGACCAATCTGTCTGTATGTGCCCGTCAGAACACCGTTTTTATGATTCCATTTGATACGTTATTTGACACTCTGTTTTCTTTTACGTTTCAACAATGCTAAGGTATTGGAATATATGGCCGAATGAATATCTTATTACTTTTATCCAATTCTCTATTCGATTGGAAATGGAGTTTATAATTAATATAGCCTAATTATACATCGCACCATATAATGATGTCACTTATCTTCCTCTATCAGTGATTGCCAGATTTTATGATTTCATTTGATGCGTTCTTGACACATTGTTTTCTTTAACGATTCGTCAACCAATATATTTGAATATACAGCCAACAGAATAATTTATAGTTAATTTATCCGATACACGCTCGATTCGTCTGTAAATATTACTCATAATTAATATTAGTAAATGCAGAAACAATGTAACAATGTAAAAAATTCTTATACTTCGTTTAATTTGATTCCTATTAGATTCCTAATTTTTTTACATTCCTAAAGTGTGGCTTCGCTAGTGTGGCGTTGTTCCGGGGCACCTCACCAAGGGCGGCACTGATGGCACTCGCGGTGGTTTCTGTGAGTATTCGGCACTATCATCTGCCACGAGTCCCACACACCACTGGACCCCACCCAGGGCTAGTGAAGGCGCATAAAAACGTTTCCCCGCGTACACAAAAAAAGGCTAAAGTGTAATTATTACACTATTTGACAGCTATAGTTTTAGTTGGACTTAAAGCAGATGTGGTTTTAATTTTATCCACTGAATAGATAAGTTGGTTATAGAGATAGAGGAGAATTCGTATAGTACATGACTTGTCACCGTTATTTACAAGTTTTAACAAATTCGTGATATTTTATATACAAGTCACACAATATAACTTATTACTAGGTATTGTTTTTGTTATCTGATAATTGGTTCGATCGGAAATAATTGTTATAATTATTAATAGTTTTTAAATTTATTAATTAATGTTTAATACTTAGATGTAATTTCGATACCTAACCCTCTATTGACCACGTCCACTTCACTACTCTATAAATGAAACTGACAGAGAAAGAAATATACAGAAGACCATGATCTTTTTACTTGTTTCGCTTTTGACAGTGTGGTCGTGGTCTTTGTTTGGGCAAATGTTGGTTGATAAGTATGAGACAGCGTCACTCACTTCGTTATTCTAAGTAGATCTAGCGACATAGTATTCGCGAGAAGTATGAATCTTCTCAATTACACACACACACGTTACAGTTATTTACGCGAATACAGAACAGGGCACTTATGTTTGCGATTGTATTGATGATAAACTTAACTCTCGACTAAACTTGGAAGCGAAGGCGAAATTTATGTTCCCGGTTCCGACGCTCCGACTGGGGTTAGCGTTTCTTTAATGTAAATTCTTCACCAGTCCACAAAGACTCTGCGGCTAACACAACGACAATTTGTTACATCAACATATTTTCGTTCACTTTGTAGTATATCTTCTGATTAAATTAGCCCTGGGTCCCAGTTATTTTCAGTTCTTCACTCTTGCTTAATAACTGCATCAGTTTTATCAAAAGCTAGCAACACCCGCCTGACTTAATAAAATCCATTATTATAAACTTCACCTCCCTATTTCACTCCCTTAGGGGTTGAATATTTTAAAATTCTTTCTTATTGTTCACTCACATCAAGCAAGGAACCTCTGTACCAATTTCCAAATTTGTCGATACTTTAGTTTTGGCTGTGCGTTGTCAGTGAGCCAGACAGTCACTCAGCAATGAAAGAGTATTTTATTGGTATATAGATTTTACTGAATACAGTTCATAAAAACCGTAAGATAAATAAATGTATTAAAACAAGCTTCGCCGAAACCATGACATTTGTAATATCTATCAAAAATGAAACCATGACTCGTCAATAAACAGTGACTTAATGTTACAGAGTAATGCGCGCCAAAAACGAGCCGACAAAATAAACAACATATTAAAATACAATTACGCGGTCATCTGTCATTTTTAATTTAACAATATAGCCGCCTCTGACATTTCATGTGTGGAGGGAAAATGTCAGGAGAACCATCTATATTGGTAAAAATAATTTTAGAAAATTTCAGCTCTAAGTACAGTAAATATTTTTCCCGGACCGTTATTTTAGTGCAAGCGAGCTGTTGGAATGTTTTTCTGACAGTTGACTACCATACTACATTTTGGCACAACCACAGGTTATACCGAATATGCTATCACTTTTATTTTGTGCTGGTCCA
>JAFELO010000676.1:30598-77755 GCA_017140195.1 Eumaeus atala | reverse complement strand
CACATATGCTTTTGTTATTTTTTCACGAAAAATATATTGAATAGATTCAGATTAAATCTGGCACATATATGAATAGCATAGTATGGAATAACATGAAAATTCTTTATATCCTGGACAAATATAACGGTTCCCTAGAGATAGATTTTATGATGGTGAAATTGTAAGGAATATCTACTAAACATATATTCCGGTTTATAAATCATGACAGTGAAACAGTATCTTGACGTAAATACACTCAGTAACATTGTAACATTTAAGATAGATTTGATACTCAGGACAGATTTGGAAAACAATATAGGCACTAGTCAGTGCCAAAGTTTAATTATAAGATAGATCCAGGGATCCTTTCTTATGCTTTTGTTGAGATCGCCACCGGTCCTCCGGACCCATCTACCACAGTCAGGACCAAATGGAACGTGTGTTAATTCATATTTAAAATAATCATGCGATAAAATGTATCTTGCGGTAGTTCGTGAATAATAATAATAATGATAATAATGTTTTTTTTTATTTTTACAAATGGATAGAGCGATACCCGTGTACTGCTTTAGTGTATAATCCGGTCCCTGGTAAACACGAGCGAACCGCTGGTTCAGTATTAAGCTTCATTTGAAATTACAGTGGTCTTCTGAGCTTAATGAATGCTGAATGTTAAAACTTTTTTATTATATTCGGCCAGTAGCACGTATGTTCACATGTCAAGCCATATCCAGTAGCGCTATATGTTTGTAGCTTTCATAACAAATAGACACGGTATGTAATTTAAACTAATTCTCGAGGTCCGCACAGAGAACTGATCCCACACCTGATTGTACAATCGGGCTGGTGCGTGATGCTGTCATTAATTTTAATCGTCCCCTACAAGGGCATAATAACTCTAAAACAGAGGCTCATCTTGAAGGGCCTTACAATACCATCAAAAGAGAGGCTAATCTTCGTTTAGTGAATGCATAGCATAGATGTATGTTGTTTATTAAAAAAATATCATGAATCTCCATCAACAAGTAATATTACATGCCATCAACTGTGTTATATAGCTTGCGGTCGTATGTACTCCCTTTGTGTGAAATTAAGTACAAATTTGCTTTTTCATGCTATGCAGGATCCTTTTGATGCCTACCGGCGCCCATAAATATCCGCATAACAACTATGCTGATACGTTGCCCTCCTTTCTTCTTTCCTGCTTTCTTGAAGGGATGAGCTTCTATTGGGATATACGTATCTAGACCTAAAGAGAACCAGCGCCGTAGATTTGGGTAGAGTAATTAACCGACGATTCAACTGATTGATGCTCGTCTACGAAAACACTTTCATCGGCTAAAACACCAACGCAGTCCATTACAAATTTGGTCTTAAGAGACCGGTAGATTGATGTAACGATTCATAAAAAACTTGTGAAAATATGTCACCTACATACATCTTCATTTAGGCAATGACGAATACGAGTTGAGTATTTAAATCACATTACACTCAGACAGAACAGCCATAATATATCGATGCGGTCACAATCGGCACAACTCACTATTTAAAACGCATTACACTTTGATCAGGGGTCACTGTGTTACTTCTTTACATCACTAGTGACCTGACAGTTCCGTATATAGAGCAGGGATGGCCAACTTGTTTCGAATTAAGACTGTCTTTTAGGTAGAGTCCACTTCGAGAAAACATCGATGTTTTGTTCGATGTGATATATAGGAAATGTGCATCGATGCTCTTCGTATGTATCGGTTGGCAAATTCGTGTTTTCTGAAAAAATTTCTAAGTTTACACAAATGCCTCACCTAATCAACACTCTGACATTACATGCAAACGTCAATTTATAGTTTTGCCGGCGTCATCCATGTCTGAACACTAAACAGCACACAGTACAGAACATGTTAGCGTACTGATATTCTGTGGATTCGAAATGATAGTTTTACCGACAAATGCTATGGAAACTCAATTGCATACCTATACGTAAACTAAATCGGTTTAAATTTGAGTGCTTTTTTGCTGAATAAAACCAATAAGGGCCCAATACATCTTCAGCTGATGTCCTTGTACCTACTACACAAGTGTCACGCGAGGCACTTTTGATTACTTCTGTAAAAAATGACAATTACTTTTGTTATTTTTTATAGTAGTTTTGGAATACACACGAACATTTGGTGACTACCGATGCCCATCAACGTCTCCACTTGCTGTTACGTTGCCTTCCCTCATCCCACTCCTCAGTGAGCCACCGGGGACACGCAAACTGTAAGAAACTCGACAGCGTGGCGTAGCAGTCACAGGCGAGAGGCACCCCCTCATCATGTGCCTGATAAGTAGATGGTTAATTTTATCAGCCTATGTGGCGAAAATACTGTAGCTGCTGACTCTGAGTCGATGATGAACGTATCATCTTAACTTTGACATGTCTTCCAAGGAGACAGCGGAACGTATCCGGCAAGAAGCGGCGGTCGAATATCCACTCGTTAGGAGTCGGATAGGTGTTCTCAGAAGCCGGTACCTACAGCGTCTAGTAGCGTATATAAATAATTTGCGTAACCAGGAGGGGTTCGAAGATGGGCACCTGATCCCGTAAGGCAATGACGATGCTGGGGACGCTCCAATAGCTGGAGTGACACCTTTTGTAGCGAAGACCGGTCCCATATGGGGTCGGCCAGTCGCTGGGGCGTCCGGTCGCTGGTAGGATACTCCATCACAGCAGCCGAAGGCCGTCAGAGTTTTTTCCTCGGTAGTGGCACGCCTCTCGCGCTGACACTGACACACCCTTTCGGGACACCCAGGGCCGGTTGTATTTTGCGTGAAAGCATTTTCCCTGCTTAAAAGAAGACTTAATTTTGACATAATAATAAAAATTAGTTACGAAAATGAATAAAATAAATTAAATTTACCACAGATATTTTGAATTTAGATATGGTTGTAGGCATCTATATAGTAACAATATAAGAGATTATAAATTGTGTGTTTGTTAACGCTTTAATCCTAGGAACAGCGGGCCCGAATTGAAAAATCTTCTTGTGTTAAATAGTCCATTTATCGAGGTAGGCTATAGACTATATACCCAGACGTTACGAATATTAGGACCGGAGTTACGCGGGTGAAGCGCGAGATCACGCTAGTTATAAATAATGTTTATGACATTTGCACACTGAAATGACAGGTTTACTGATTTCCGATCAACTACGGTGTGATACATCCATTTTCACACCTGTACTCTGGTCAATAAGACACTTTTTCACTACCAAGCTTTATGTAGTTACGTCTGTACTATGGTATTCAGTTTTGTTCTTCCACCGATCAGCAGAATAATAAAGAAATGGACATTTGAAAGTCTAGAGGACGTTTCTACCATAATCATAAATTATTCTACCGATAAAATATACACACTTCGTAGCGCGACCTGTAGTTCTAATAAAAATCAAAATAGTTTTTACGACTGTTTCGTTTCTATATTCAAGAGAATAGGCATCACAAGTAGGTTTTTAGGTCGTGCAGAAATTAGTACTAAACATTGAAATATGTACAAAATCAAAATTGATTTAATTTCTATGTCGCCTTCTTAGCAAAACGTCTCCTTTCGTCCAAACGAGCACTCACAAATCGTATTAATTCTTTTACGATTATTTGAATCTCTTGAACGTGCGTAAAGATAGACATGTGTGATATTCACACACTGTACTTCTTACCGTGTATGAATATCCTCCAAATGTACCTCTGAAAACAGACAAAGAATATAACAGCTCTGGTGCTTCTTTTTTTCGTAAGATAGAGTTCCATTTAACAATGACAATAAAGACTTTTTAACTTCACGTAATATCTACCTAACATTCACTTTGTAAATTGGCAGTAAATGCTAATTTCCTAAAAAGTGAAGGCATTTGATTTAGAATAAAATAATAGACCATTCAAATATGGAATAAAAGAAGAACAGCTAAAAAAATGGCCGCCGTCCGGTTGCACAGGAATATTAAGAGACATTCGTGAGCCGATTGTCTCGATTCACGATTTATTGATTTTTGTCTCTCCGACATGTAATGTGTGAAGAGTTTCCTGCGCCTGCGCTTAAGTTAAGTAACGTGTTTTATCAATCGGAAGGTGCGTGTAACACGACTGCTTGCTATTCTAATGTATTCACTTTTAAACTTATAGGTTTTTAATTTATTTTCCGTTTGTGGGCGTGGCCGCGTTTATCCAACTTTGTGCATCTTTTTTCTATTTTATCTTTGAAATAAACGAGAAGATATTTAAGAACTGTACATTATACAGCAAATACTCCTCACCATCAACACCATCTTTAGTGTCATGTAGAAGGCTGGCGTTTTATTTTTAAATAAATATAATAACAAATATATACGCGTATGCACTTACTAGAAGCCAGATAAAATAGAATATAAATATACTCAACATTTTCGAGAATATATTTAATTGCTAACCAAGAAAAATGTAATATGTTCTGTATTAATGTAATTTTATATTAACCTATTTTTTAAATAATACAAGTATTTATTCATCCCTATATTATTATTTACGTCCTAATAATAATGGTAACTTAACGAACAACAAAATCCTAAGCGCATGATAAGACGTTTGCACAGCACCCCCAAAGGTACAGATGCCCTCGGGCTCCGTAACCAGATCACGAGCATCGCAAGATCCACGCAACGATGAAGCCGGTTCAGAGGTTTATTCTGGATCATTAAACTTCAAAGGTTCTATAAAATTGATGGTAAAATGTATGTATTTAACATGTTTTACAATAAAACGATTTTTGGACTTGGAATCAAAAACCTTATTAAAGTTGATGGTGAATTTCTATGAACAGAGAAACAAGATATTATTTAGAATCAAACATTATAATCTTTGATTTCTCTGAATCTAGTTTTTTTTATTGAAAAAAAAAAATCTAAAAACCGTTTAGATTCGTTATTATATTTCTTTTGTTACAATAAAACTACTTTTACGGACTTTATGGCGGTTTATTTAATTACTTAAATGGCCTACTACTACTACTACGCTACAGAAGCTTTACAGCATCATCTTAGTCTAACGGAGGCCATGGCGGTCACATGTTGACTGAGATGGCGGATGTCCTGATGATACAAATTTTTAAAATTACCGAAGAATACGAGACCGAAACATGGCCTCTCAGTCTACCCGAGACCTTATTTGCTATAAAGCTTCTAAGACGTCGGGCTACTTAAATAATTAAATAAACCGCGATAAAATCCGCAAAAGTAATTTTATTGTAATGAGTGACACTGGCGTAAACTTAAGACATTAATATATTTTTTTGGTTCAAAATGAAGTTAAATAGTAACGAATCCAAAACATGTTTTCCATTACAACTACCTCCTGCAACTATATCAAAAACTACAGCTAAAATACGCTTGATCATAATGTTCTGAAATGTTTAAATAATCATCTCATAGTGTAAAATTTCATTATTACACTTCATATATCTCACTCATTTTAGCAAGGTTTAATTAATATAAATCAAATATTAGTAAATATTATACTAACAACAGTCGATAACTGTTTCTGTTTACATATGGTGTAAGAAATTTGCACGGTTAAATCTATAAACTGTGCCTTGGCTTCGAGAATTCATCGAAGGCGAAATAGCAGGCTGATTGTCAGTCAAGATGGCATGATTGTATGATTTAGAAGCGGGCACATCAAACTGTGCCTGTTGTATATATTCAAGAGCTGTAGGCCCAGAACGTCGCCGTGGGGTACGCTACAAAGTTTTCCCTATATCAATGTTAGTTTTGATTGATTACTGCTTAGATTTTCTAGAACGAAATTGCTTCCAGGTTTGATTTGTGGGGTCTACAATCGCAGAGAACAGACGCCTTGTCTCTACTATAAAAGTAAATGAGGTCTAAACAAGAACAGGCTGTAATCCACATATAAATAAAAACAACTCCTAAATGTATGTAAGCCCATAACTTCGAAAAGGCTGTACCAAATGTGGTAATAATTATATTTTTACGTGCATCACTTCAGGGTCAAAATTTTTATGTTGAAAATGTTGTTTGAAAAATGGTGTGGGTAATAAATGATTTATATACTTAGTCTGGCCACAATTACTGTTAAAATTAAAAATAAAAAAAATCACGTTTGAATTTAGATTCTGTCCTTTTTTTACAGATGTTCCATGGTTTTATGGTTTACTGCGTTTTTTCATTTTTGCGCCGATACATTGTACAATGTTTTCCGATTTTAAAATGGAGTGGGGTGATAATGAGAACGTAATCGCTGTGATTGCGTTACACAAAGTAGGTATGGTTTCAAATGTAATTTTTAAAACTCTCCATACACTTGGTATTAGTGAAATGTTTGTGTACCAGGCCATTACATGTACAATGAGACTTCCTCTATTTGTGATAGAGAAAGATCTGGCCACGTAGTGTTCACGCGGAAAAGATTGTCAAAGCTATAAGCAAAGTATTCGAAGAAGGTATGTCTGAAAGCAAAATATTTTATCTCGGGAAATCAAGATAGAACTAAGTCGCGTATTTTAAGGGATCACTTTGGACTTGCGCCCTATATGAGTAGCACTGGTAATTTCTTAACGAATAAATTAAGGATGAATAGGGTGATAAAATCGAAACAACTACTAAAGCGTTAATGCAAAGGGAAGTTAGAGAAAAAAATTGTTTACTGTTTAGAAAGTTATTACAATTAAGCAACGTTTTAACAAACAAAATGACCATATTTATGCTCAAAGCTCTAAGAAGGCTTCCCAATTAGTCGACAGAGAGCAATGTGAGCATTATCCGAATTCAGTGATTGTTTAGTGGTGTATTAGCCATGAAGGAGTGACTGACCTTTGTGAAAACAGTTTCACTTAAATCCTCTAATGCTTTAAAGGATCTCACACTTTTCAAGGAAAGTAATTATCCGCTGCTCCATGCCAGATTTTGTAAAACACTTTTTTAGTTTATGTAAAGTAATAAACTATTAAGTAAAGCTAAAGTGCTTTTCACTGTTGCTCTACTGTCTAAATTTCAAGTGGGTAACTCTACTACTGCGTTAGCGCATATTTCATTCCTTAACAACAAAATAACAACTGACACTCGCATTTATGTTAAAATACTACTAACTCAAAAGTTATGTTACCGTCAAACTTGACGAAAATGTTATCGTAAACGATACATGAGACTCACACTCACCGTGTTAGTTGTTGTACTTACTATCCGCTAGAGGCGCTGTCGAAAATTACATGCATTTTGATGAACTAAACGCGTTAGTAAAGTAAATCGTTGCAAAAACTCACACTCGAAGTAGATCACAAAGCCTGATCCACCCAATCTGGGTTAAGCTGAACGTTCCGGACTTGATCAGAGACGAAGACTACTTCATCTAGTTCCGCTGGATTATGTTTTATGGTCAGCTCTAGAGAGTACAGCTAGCTTTAAACGCCATGATAATTTGGAGTCTTTTAGGGACTCCTAATTATCCAATCCAACCGATTGGCAGTGAAGAATTTCCCCATGGAAAGAATGTGTGCTTCTATTGATAACTGGCTTCTACATTTAAAATATTGCAGCCAATGGAGACCACATCTAATAAGCTTTTCATATTTTTAATTGCTTTACATTTGTGTATTAAATTAACACACTGTAAAAGTAACAAACATTATTTGTAATTAAAAAAAATATTTTTTTCACGCAGTCGGGTTTACTTAAGGCAGCTGTCACCGTAGCTACGGTTTTATCATAAACCTCTTTGACGCTTGTAAAAGCCTTGCCAATAGGACTCTTCTGAGACGGTACGCAGCTGACTTCCAGAACCTGTACTTACGCTGATGTAGACTGATGTAAATGACTTAGAGGTAGTGCCATGCTGCATGCTTGCTGAGGAGGTAATTCTCGCTCACATGACACCGCTGTAAAGTGACAGCTACGCTGTCGAGTTTTGGGCGATTTGTAAGCCGGTAGCCCATTTGAGGGAAGGCGGAAAGGAGAGCAACGCATCTTCATGACAGCATTAATGCGGAGGTCCATTCCCGTCGGCAGTCGTCAAAAGGCTCCAATTTCTCTTTTGTCCCCCTATAATATATAATATAATAAGTCTCATCTCAAGTACGTGAAATCGTTTAAACGTATAAGATATATCACGCGTTGCGATACGTGCGCTCGCAGCTCAGAGCTCTTGCACAATAACTTGTTTAGATTTTATAACGCGACACGTAGCACGAAGATTCTCGTGTATGATTAGCAGGACCCTCACCGTTTTACCTGCGTCAGGTCAATCGAATATATATTTGGAAATTTCGGATATAACATTTGGAATAACGTCATAAAACCACCTCTTTTCAATATCAAAATAAGAACATTTTTAACGTTTCTTAAATGTTGAAAAAAATGTTTGCTAGGTAAACTAAAACCTTCTACGAATTATTTCATGATGAGGCCAACGAACGGAGCGAGAATTTTGATGATTACAGACACCAGCATAATTAGACGTTTTGCCCTTTTTTCCTCTTCCATCCAATGGGACACTGGACCCTCACAAAGCGCAAGCAACGTGACAGCGTAGCTTTAGCTTTACGGCGGTACCACGAGAGCTACTACCCCAGTCGTGCCGGCCCAATTGCATTACAACATGGCACTACGTTTTACTCAAATCATAAGGTATAAGTTTCATGTATAGGCGACTGGAAGAAACGCACTGGGCATTTCTTAACTGATAAATTAAAGAGGTGGTAAAATCGAAACAACTACTGACGCGATATGCAAAGGGAGGTCACAGAAAAGTTTGTTTGCGATTAACTGACAACTGGCTTCGACGTTTAAAAGACTGTATCGCAGCCAATGGAAACAACTTCGGTTAAGCTTTTCATATGTTTAATTGTTTTACATTTGTGTATTAAACGAACACACTGTAAAAGTAATAAACATTATTTGTAATTAAAAAGAAATACTTTTTTTTTTGTTACAATGTTTATGGCCAGACTGGGTATTTTCTATACCAATAAATAGGTTTGAAAAATTTCGAATAACATACTAATGTTTCTGATTAAAATAATACGTAATATACCGTGACAGCAAATTCTGCATTTGTGACAGGACAACGTCTGTCGGCACAGCTAGTAATTAAAAAAAAAAGTATTTAAAGTTGTGACCGATAAAAGACCAAACAAGATACAAAATCTTGTGACTTCCCGTGATAAGCGATATTCAAACTTTGCGCTCATTTATGTTGTATGTCATATTCTAACCGAACGACACCAGTTATGACCAGACATTATGTTTCATAAATGTGTGTTTTTGTCAATGCATTCTGTACTTTTTCACCGCACATTATAATGACAATGAATGTAGCTATTACAAGTCTCATGTCGGAATGCATCCCTCCCACCTGCGGGAGTAGGGCTGGTAACCCTTTCAACCCCAAACCTAGTCTCGTCAGTCATCCCGCTGTATTATATTTTACTGTCATATAAGATTTTTGTTTGTTACAGCATCTATGATAAGACTAGGTATATTACAATCTGGAGATTTCACCCGAAGGCGGTGAAAGGGATGAAATCTTTTATATAAAAATTCTACACCGTTAAAGCTTATTTTACGCGGATGGAACCGCTGGGCGTTGCTGGTAGGTTATAAATGTAATGTTATTATTACTATGTAGTATTCATGAAGTGTAGTTTAAATGTAATAATGTTAAATAAATCACTCTGTTTGTTTCAGGTAACAACTCTATAGTGTTGCCAGCCTCACTATTGTTTATGGTAACAGTTGGATCATTATTCAGCGCACAATAGACAATATTTCATGAAACGGTAATATAATTGGGTCTTGCGAATTTGTTTATTGGGAATTCAGAATGCCGCTTTTGAGGGCGTTGCTGAAAATACCAAAAATATTATAACAAATATTGTGTTCGTTCAGTATTTGTTATAATATCTTTGGGGCACAAGAAAAGAAAGCTTATTTTTACAGAAAAAAAATATTTGTTGCAAAAGCCAAAAGTGGATTCCCTATTATTGAGTAAAAGCAATTCTAAGAGTAAAAGGTATGGTTAAGATTTGTATCGGTGCCCAATAGTGCTACTCTAGGTTAGTTTTTTTGTCGTAAGTGGGACCAACCCCACTCTCCCCTAGAGTTGGGAGGGATGCGTCCCGATATGAGAGTGTTTGTAACAGCAAATCTAACTATTATTATCATGCCCAGAGCGACCGAGAGATCCGCCCTGGTGGGCTACTGTGGTAAAGTCCTTTGCTATCGATGTTTAGTCCTCTTGGTGGCGGATAGCTGCAAAATTTACAAAAGAATTTGTTTTAAAACGTAAAATGTCTGCCTTTAGGAAAAGGCATAAGGCAATTCTACATGTAGAACCAAATACTCTACGATTACAAACTTTATTTCTTTCTTTTGCCGCGGAGAGACGCATTTAGTGACGAATACCCACAAAGATTACCGCGAGTGCCATCAGTATTGCCATTGGTGAGGTGCCCAGGAACAACAAATCAACAGAGCACTAGATGGCTAGTTTTTCCCCCGAGGGACCGACGCCTCCCCACAGCAGGGTTGCCCCGCACCACAGGACAATCCCACCAACTGTGGGACAATGCAATCGTGTGAGTTTCCCATCCTCGCCCCTTGCCTCGTGCACAAGAGCGCCTCATCCTGTTGCTCTCTTGCCCCCTCTTCTTATAACAGAGCTTATTAGGGACCGGAAGAAAATGGACAAATTAGAGAGAGACGAGGCGAAAGAGAGAGAGAGAGGGATAACTTAGAGCTTCGATATTTTTCTAAGATCATTTGAATGCCCAAATAAAACAAAAATAACACTCACGTACGCTGCATAAATCAATCATTAATTATTCCGTTACCACATAATGATAAATAAAATAATTAACGTAACAAACTTTAAACATTTATCCACTAATTAACCATGCAAGTATATTCACATTATGGAAATTAATAACATTGAAGGGTACGCAATCGAAATACATTTGTAAAAATTAATTATTGAACGGAATACGTACATTTTATCGTTTAAATAAATTATACAAGCAAAATATTGGTTCACTCGTATGATATTTGCTCGGTGGCCGTGTGTTAAAATGCTTTTTCACCGCGGGCAATAGATTAATCCTTTGATGTCGGTACATTTCGCAATCAGCCGACCTGATCGTATTGGTTTATAGTCAACTTATCTAATGATTCATACGTTTAACTTCGGCGATTTTTATTAACGATTGAAAGGTAAATGACGATAATTAAAATTGCGATTTTTGGCTATAGTCGGTCCAGTTTTATTGCTGCCACTCGTCGGCCAACTCTGTCCATCCCGCAGCGAAATGCATCCCAATATGAGAATGTTTTTATTAGCAAACTATATTATAATACGAATTTTAGCCACGCCGGTCATCTTTTGTGAGACTAGCTAAATGCGCAGGACATATTATAGGGCACTAGTATGTGCGCAGTCATAGACACACTCTCCATTCCTTCTTTCTCCAATTCCGATAGGATGGCATTCCGACACGACCGGAGAGAGATTAGGGGTGTAATACAGCCAACTTCCTGACTTCGGCTTATTATTAGAAATTGAAATATCCTAATAACCTTTTGGTCGGACTCGAACCCAGGAACTTTCGACTGTTGTTGAACAATTGCCACTACCAGGCAGATACGGCCAACAAAGACAAATTTAAGGGATAGCTTGTAATTGATATGAATTATAAAATCTTACATACACAGGGACATACAGACCAACAGCAATGGCCCGTGAAATCTAAACATATGAAAACAATTCTAGATGTGAATTGTATATTGTATCTAAATTTGAGTGTTATTTAGATTTTTTTCAGTTTCTGAAGAGTAAACATTTTGATAATTGTAGATAAAAGTAAATCTTATTTTTAAGATGGCAGACGCATAAAGTTGGCGGCAGACGCCGAGTGCGCAAGTACACAGATCATTCTCTGCTCGCCAGCGGCTCGTGACAATCCATCAGCCACTATCTCGATCGCGACTCCTCGGCTACGTCCATACATCTTACACCCACCTGCAGCCTGCCTCGCACACATACATATTGATTTGTATTTATAGTCTGTGTTTAGGATTTTTGTGGTTGAAAAATCTTTAAGGGATTTGTAATTGAAAATGTTAATAAAACGAAAATGCGTCACGACAAAGAGTTCTTATCTCATTAAATGTATTTGCGACAGATTAGCAACTCGTCAGTCATAGTTACTGATCTCTATACTTATAGACTGCTGGTAAACTGTCATTGATGCCCATATAATTAAAATTCGAAATGAGCGTGACGGCTCACATTGTGTCATTTCATAGCTGTCAAGTAAGCCGGGGCTCGATATCATTCAATTTCTTCGGCAATATCTCTGATGAGGTCTCCTATGTGGTCCTAAATTTATCATAGCTGTCAAATGTCGGCCCTGTTGTCCCATATGACCATCCACCAGAGAATTATGTTAACGGAAGTTGAAAGGATATTTCTCCGGTAGCGCCAGTCTAATTCGGTTGCCACGCAGCCATGGTGTTTAACTGCACGAAACTTCATATCATGCATCTGACATTTATATTCTGTCGCCTGATGCTTTACATTATATCTGACATTTAAGATAATGTCACACGTGAAGTTTGTCACGCGGGAGAGTATGACACCTTTGTCAATGACACAACAAGCTACTCGCAATTTGGTTATTGCTTTATATTAGCAACATTATTTACTTCCTTTTGATATTCATATCAACAATAATCGTCATCTCTATTTCGCACTTATTTAAGACTTTAGGTTAGGTTTGCAAAATTGGAAACTAAAATGAAAGTAACAGAGCTACCAGCATTACATAAAACTAATGCGCCATAAGCGTCTAAAATAGCGCGTTTCGTACCGTTTGTGAGTAGCCGGTATCCCATTGGAGGGCAGGAGCAAAGGAAGCCAACGCATGTGCACGACAACAATAATTTGGATGTATATGTGGGTCGGTAGTCATTAAAAGGACTGCTCGTTTGGTATATAGGAAAACAACCTCCAAATTTAAAAATGGCGATTTCCGTATTGTTTATTTCGTGGAAATCGAACCATCAAAATAAGATAAATACAGCGTATTCAACTACCAGCGGCGAGCGGACGTAGAGATTTATTCCCCGGGTCTACCTGAGTGACAGACTTTGTTTTTTGTCTGGACCCGGAGTAAGGATAGGCGGCATCGTCAATTGTCAAACATGAAACAAAATGGCGCACACAAAAAGGTTTGCTACTGTTTTGAGAGATATATAACGTAATGCTGCGCGTGTAAATATAACAAAATGAGTATGGCTTCATTCTTGAAGGTAATAATGGAAGTCATATGAGACTAGTTTGATGTTTCTCGTTTCCTGAGTGTGTGAATTAACTTAGAAGTTTGATTTTTTCTGCTCCAAAGAATTGCAGACTTAATTGTCTTGCGTTCACAAATCCGACTGCAATCGCGGCGAAATTATCTAAATAGGTATTGACACAATTTGTAAAGAATTAACGGGCGATACGTCCCATTGAAATTATGACGATGATAATGATGATGATTATGAATCAAAAGATTCAACACAATCGTAAGTAAGATAAATTGGTGCTCAGATCAAGGCGAGCTTTCGGTTAATACCTGACAGCTGATCGATCTTATTGTTATTAATCACAAGTTATACGAAAACAACTCTTATGTGCCAAGTGATAGAGTCAACAATAGCTAAACAGAGAGTATAACAACATTGATACAATATTAATAATAGACACAAAAAATATATAATTTTTGGTGCCTGTGTGTGAACTCTAATAATCAATTAGACTGAACGAACATGATTCTGAAGTGAAAGATGCGCTGGGACGTAAGCACTAAGCGATGCAAGTGCGTTACGCTCGGTTGTTCGACCCCTATTTCGTTTCCACATATTCATTTACTGCGTATCTTAAATCGTTTTCAAGGTGTAAACTTCATTAAAGGTGTTTTTATGGTATCCATATACTAACTTCCTCACTGGGAGGTGCAAACGACATATCGGAGCTTTTTGAAGATTACCGACGCACATGGTTCTCCACATTATTATGTTGTCTCCTTTCTTTCTCCTCTCCAGGCTCGTACAGTTCTCTAAATAATATTTACCAACTAATTAATCTTAAAAAGGAATCACATGTTATTTTCCATAAAAATAAGTCTAATTTGAAAAGATTGTATGACCGTTGTCCGTATACTTCCAGAAGTTGCGTTTTTTTACGACATAAGTTCGTCGGTCTCCTTATCTCTTCTCTTATTACTTCATTAATATCAATAATTATCAATTTATTAAACTCAGGATAAAAAAGTGGTTGAATTAAAAAATATAAATAATACTTTAGTAACGTATTTGGAGAGGACTTTTCGCGAGGTCACGTACCTATATCATATGCGCAAGAATATGAAATGTAAGCATAGTTAACAATTACTAGCATACTGTGTTGGAAGTAAGGATGCAGTGACAGCAGCATGGTCAGTCGGATCCTAATCCACAACTAAACATATTGACCATAAATGGCCCCTGGAGAGCCATACGTGATCGTATTGTGCCAGATTACGAATTGTGTAAATTTATTGATTGTTTAGGGTTAATATTGAACTTTGCGCAGCTAATGATAACAAGTTTAATTTTGCAAAATTAAATTCAAGCCTCAATTTGATAAGTAAATAGGAAATAATTTGTTTGGTAGCAATTTGTATATATACCGATCCCAGTATATAAACAGAAATAATCTTAATCCAGAAGTGGAGCAACTTGGGTTGAACGTATGTCTATTATTTGTTAAACGTCTATGCGTGCAACGACCCGTTTCGGTTTCACAATAAGATCGCGTCCACGAACGCGCTAAATACGCGCCATAAAAACTTTTTCATTCATACTTTTTATTGAGTTGGCGGCGTTTATGTTCGATATTTGAAAAAGCACGCCAATATTCCCGTACAAAGATAATTGAATTTATTAGGAGTGAGGTTTATGGGTACAATGCCAGGCTGTGATTTATTACCGAAGCAAACCCGCTAGAGAAGCGAATTGTGATTTTTTCTTATTACTTTTAAAGGCAAACTACCAGTCTGCTTTGACAGGGCTTGTGACAGTGTCTGCCGTCGCCCATTGGCATTATTTATTAATTTACGGGTGTTAGGTGTAGTACTATGATTGGATAAAGAATAAAATAGATTTTAACAAACAAATCAAACCGACTTCAAAAGTAGAAAATAGTTAAAATGTAACCTTGAATTAGGTGCCAGGACAAAGGCAGGTTTATCTGCTTCTACCACGTCACATACACACACGCGACAGAATATCCCTATGCCACCGACTTCAAGAATATTATGCAATTTTTGGAAGTTATTAATGAATTAAATTAAATGAAAGTAACAGTAGTTTTGAAGTCGGTTTGATTTTTTCTTTAAAAATTAATTTATTTTTAGTCCAATTCTGCAGTTACAATTTTAAGACCCCCGAACAAGTGCAATCTTTTGTTTAAAAAAGATTTTATTTTATCTGTTTACAATTGAAAAAGCTCCCCTTAAGTCTTAGATAGAAAATTTCGGGGTTTCTCTCGATTTCCCCGGGATCATCATCAGATTCGGACCTAATGACGATGCAACCAGCTCATAATTATAATAATACCCTTTCGAATAAAACAGAATTTTGTCAAATTTTAAATATCCACAGTTCGTAACCGTTAAGGACATATACAAGTCAGTGACACGAGATGGTGACTACCAGATGCAAAAGTAACGTTAACGAAAAAACTCACATATATGTGTGATGTGACGATGGAACCCTTTCAAACAAAAAGAGATCTCAAAATGGGTCAACTATTGACGACGTAATCGAGTTACATACATACAAGAAGAATCCACACCTAGGTGTACAACAACCCACTACTATCAGTGGGTTTCCCCACCACCGAGGGGATAGCTGCCCCTCGCGAACAGACCCGGGATCATGAGACTCGCCTCGAAACACGTAATCCACGCAGGCTCCTGCAAGTAGGCCAGCGCGGAAGACCCACGAATCGCACAAGAAGAACATGTCGAATTGTAAGTCTCCTCTTTTGAAGTCGGTTAAAGACAAAGAAGTCACGTCATGTAAACGAACACGGGTAATGCAGCACAATAAGTGATGATATAGCCGTCACTTCAGCCTGGGGTTGGCAGTTATGGAAGTATATAGGACATTTTACAAAATATTGCAAAAATTCATTGATTTAGAAAATACAAAAATTATAAATTTTACTTTCGGCCTCGTGAACATTACGACAAAGCCTCTCGACACAGCCTGTTGTCAATAATTGCTGCAGCAACATAAGAATTTACTTTGGTATTTTTTCCACACTTGTCTACATTATCGAAGTTTTCATTCTGATCTGTGACGTTTTAGAAAATGTTATTTAACCTACGCTCATCAGAGATAATGTAGGACTCTAATGGTGAAAGGATTTTAAATCGGTCCATTAGTTTCGGAGCCTATTCAATGCAAACAAACAAGCAATCAAATGTTTCCTGTTTATAACATTATTGTAACGACAAGAAAAAACCGAATTCTGGCCACACAAAATGTCTCATTCTTATTTCTCACTTTACAATAGTGACACAAACTGACTAAGGAGCCAGATGTTAAAGTGAGTGGCATTTAAAGTAATGTAATAAAGTGTAAAAGGCAATATAAAGCGTAAAACAGTTTTCATGGCTGTGTGGGCTGCCTGATATTACTTTTTCCATCTACTTATAAAATATAATTTAGACAATATTTCAGTAGATTTATGATATTCTTCCTGTTTTTATTAATCGTATTAAATAAATAGGGCTGTTTTCACACAGCAAGTCACACCTCGATATCTGCGAGTGCTCTCGTGTGTTATTGTTATTGTGGTAACCCTATTCAGCGATAATCTAGAAATGTCCTCTTACGCCTACATTGCTGCATTTTTTTATAGCATAAACGAGCAATCGGAGCCTTTTGATGACTACCGACGCCCATGGACATTCGCAGGATTGTTACGCAGATGCGTTGCCCTCCTATCATCCCCCCACAAAACTACCGTCTACTTTTTATCATATTCTATATGGGCAGTTATATACGGCAATTTATGACATTCTTCTTCATTTCATTAATCATATAAAATAAATAAGGCTGTTTTTATACAGCAAATATCACGTTGATATCTGCGAGTGCCCTGATTGTGTCATCCCTATATAGCGATAATCTAATAAGCTCCTACCTTGCTGCAATTATTTGTAAAATAGCGATCCGCCCCGTGAATAAGCACTTACCAGATAGCCTACCTTAACATATATACACTAAAACCTTCCTGGGTAACCGCTCTATCCATTAGCGAAAACCGCATAAAAATCCGGTCTGTAAATTTTGAGAAAATCTGACATAGATACAGCTAACTTTTGAGTACTTGGTTATAATATGTATAGGTTTTGACTATATAATAAGTATGCTCTTCCCGGTTGTGTCAGACCACTCACCTGCAAGTAGCCGGGACATTACCTCTTGCGATACGAAGTGAATCTTGTCATGGCACCTGAGGGGATTCAAACATTTACAACTGTACATAGGAAATAGTACTCCAAGAAAACATTCCATTGTTTTTGTAAAGAAGGATATGTACACACTTATAATAAGGTATAGTCCCTGAAAGCTGTATGTCTGTCTAATCCACAGAGAGGTTTTAGATGAGGATTTATGGTTTGCTCATAGATAAGTAGACCGATTCCCAAAGAATGTTTTAGTGTATAATTTGTTAAGGCAGATTGTTATTCACGGACGTTGCCGGGCGGATCACTAGTTTATGTACATTTTCATGACATTTCATTACAGCAACACGATTACGCGACATCGTGAATCACACAAATACGAGAGAGTAAATTAATAACCTCATTTGTTCGCTTTTACTCGGTAAAAAACGACACGTGAAACATACGACAATTAGCCGATATTAATTCACATGCGATATCTCCTCGCAAATTAAATTTACGACGAGAATAACTTGTGTAATTTCGAGAACTTCCTTATGAAGTGGTCATTTAGAGACAAAACATAACCAATAAGGTTAAATACCAAAATTATATTTTTGCACGTTAATTTTTTATGGTATATTTTTATGTAATATTATTTGTTTTTAGCTTTGATGTTTCCTGAGAGTTCCAGGTCAGTTTCTTGTGGATTAGAGCAAGAAAATCGAATACAGAACACGGAGATGTCCGATGTCCGTACATCGGTCACTATATATAGACACACCGTCGCACTACTACTGAGAATACTGAAGTCATGAAACACGACAGAAAATACAAAGAATTAAGCTGACTTTTAACAATATAATGTTAAATTGTTTATGGCGACCTACCTAGGACTGATCCGTATTAGCATACTGCCTGTGTGATTGCTAAGTTTTTGTTTCCAATTCCCTGACTAAATTCGCGACTCTCCAGGGCACCGGGTAGCACTTTGAGGCTTCGTTTCCCAAAGACACTTGTAATGAGTAGACAACATTCGCATAAACTTAATAAATCGTTGTTATTGATGATTGTTTGAGCGATAAAACATATGAAATGACCTAAAACGGAAGACAAACCCTCAATACACATACCTCAAGTTCAGTAGTTCATAACGAAAGTCCTCCTTTCGCTGAAGCGAATCTTTTTCGCGTAGTCCACTGACATTTGTTGCTATTTAATTTGCATCTCTCTACCCTCGGATTAAGATCTATTTTTGTTCATGTCAGGATATTAATTTGCGTACGGAACACTGCGTGGCCAATCGGTGCTGGAACAAATAAAACGATGGCTGGCCAACCTTGTGGTACGTGAAACGGAGCGTCCAAATGGAGAAGGTATTTAAATTATTTTGTAAAGCAATTAAACAGTTTAAAACTTGCGGAAGATATTCACTAGGTTTTGGAATAATTAACCCTATGAATATATTTTGAAGTTTTATGTGGGAATAGATTTTTTAAGACTGCCATATCGGAGATATTTATAACTTTGTGAAAATGATTGTTATAAAATAATAGTATCCGAGCCTTTCTGGACTACCGACGCCTATGAACATCCGCATAATTATTATGACGATACGTTGTCCTCCTTTCCTCCTCCTCCCGAATGGGCCACCGGCTGCTCACAAACCGCACGAATGCTATACGGAAGTCGCTACGTTATTCTGGTATCCTATGAATGAGAGGCACCTCCACGGCCGTGCATTGCCTCTTACTGATATGCATTTTTTGCAAAATTTCTAGGTGAAACATTTTTAACATTATGATTATAAATGAGAAAGTCTGTATGTATGTCTGTTATTTTTTCACGCGAAATTAACTAAACTTATTTAGGTGAAACTTAGCACAGATATAGACCACAATCTCTCTTCCAGCGCCCATCATAATGAGCTTCCCCCTCGCTAGAGAGGGGGCGATGGTAGTCAATCCCCTCGACCAGGATGAAACTTTGCATATGTGGGAATGGAAACACCCCCCTTTGTCTATTCCCCTATCGATCACAATCTCACCCAGACCGTCGCTCGACGTGTCTTATGGGAACCGATGAATGCCTTGGACACTTCCATTAGCATAGAGCTGACAAAAAGAACAACATATGAACAGTTTTTATTTTGAGAAAAATTGGTAAATCATCATTTTTAGTAATAAACACATCCAGAGTCAATCCCTTTGGACAACTTCATTAGTATTTAAAACACATCCAGAGTAAATCCCTTTGGACAACTTAATTAACATTTAAAACTTGATAAAAACGATGAAACTTTAGAGCTAAGCACCTAGTAGGTATAGCATCCATCCAAGTGACTAATTACAAGTTGAGACGCGAGAGAATAGCCACCTCTCAGTACAAATTAACACGACACGTTACGCTAGTCATTCACGAAACTAATTTATATCACGGATTAAATTACCCCATTTAATGGCGTTTAATAGCGTCGCGTCGTGTTCCCTGAGGAGGTGCCCCCCCCCTCCCCTCGCGTCTCTCGGAGGGTCGATGCAGTCTGAAGTAAGCCCTCTTATATCATTACTGATACTTCATTTATCAATTAGTATAATCGGATTTTAAGACGGCGCGGTGATGAGTACCTTTCTCCTGGATTTCAGCGGGAAGCATATTTATTCTCACTCGCGCTTTCTGCGGATTCACCTGTGTATGCCACCCCCAATGGCGCACCCTCTGAAGTCAAATATCGCAAAATTCCGTCTCAGGAACTCCTAGCACTGTAGTTACTGAGAATTGGTGCTGAATGAGCGAGCGGGTGGCCGTTGGCTTATAGACAACATAAGTTTAAATGGGTTTGGCTGTAGGACTTGATTTTAATCGGAGGGTCGTGGGCAGTGCGATCATTCGATGACATCTGATCCACTTAATGAGACCGGCTACTCACAAACCGCACACACAGCTAAGATGTCACTTTACGGCGGTATCATACAAGCGTGAGATACTCCCAAGTTGTACTAGCTCAATTCGGCTACAACGGACCATGAGGCTGCCTCTTACTGCATACACCATAGTCATACTGTTTAATTTGTTATTGATTATTAATAATAACCAATAAGTATGTAATTTGAATGGGGTACCACAGTATTTCGTCAGCGAAAATTCGATCATAGGTCGAAACAAGTTGGCCACTCCTGCTGTTGGATAGAGCGGACGCCCTCTCCTCTATCCTATCTATCCCTTCAGGGATTCTTGTCACCTCTCGCACTAAAAATTGGCTATATTCTAGTGTAATAATAAATTATGGACACTCTGACCGTTATTTGGACATCACGAGGGGACTAATCTGTAGTCGGAGCCGTAAATCACTTTCTCTCTCTCTTATCTCCGTATCTTCTGACGCGTCTTGAAAGAGTCTACTAGCGCGTCGATCCGATCCCGAACGTACAACTTCTCTGCGGATTTACATGCTTGCCGCTGGATAAACTATTCCAAAACACGTCTCTAGCACATGTGAAACTAAAACCTAAAGCGGTGAGCAGAAATGTCAACATTGTCCTAAATTTATCGAGTTGACAATCGATTCGCGCACAAAAATCGATTGATCAACGTCTCGATAATATCGTCGCGGATTACTCAGCGCGGCGCTAATCTTGATAAACTGCGTATACGTGAGCAGCGTGCGGCGCGAGGTGCACACAGATCGTGCAATGTTACCTCATTATCATCGTTTTATGGGCGCTTACTATGTGTTATGCTTAACCTTTTATCCCGACATCGATTGACGTCGCTTGACCCATATCACTGAACTTTAATACTAAAGTGGCGAAGTTAGTAGTTGAAGAGATATTCCCGTAAAGTTAAGACATTTTTTTTAAATGTAGATTAAGTTTATTTTTTATTTTTCTTCTTATAGCAATAAAGTAATAGTAATTATATAATGAGACGCAAGTACTTTCCACCATGCTTATAGTATATCTTAAAGCTCTGGGGTTCAAAATTGACCAGCTTTATATTACGACTTAATAGTCGCGAATCCTTTCAAATTAACGAGTTTAGTAAACGTTAACAAAAAGAAGTGCTCGGAGCTTAATTTTTTTTTTTTGTTGGCAGATAAAAAGAATTGTGTTGCACACATTTGTCATGTTTTGTAGTTCGATATAAAGACTAACAATATATAGCTGAAGAGTTTGTTTGTTTGTTTGTTCTTCGCAAATATAAGGAACTACTGGCCGAATTGAAAAAAAAATTGTGTAGAATAGTCCACTTATAGAGGCACTCTAAAGGCTACATAACATAACATTACGGCTAATAGGACCGGAGTTACGCGTGTGATACTAGTCCGATATAATTTCGTAACGAGAGCATAGAACAATGTATAAAATCCACCCATATAAAGTCCTGGCTCAACGGCGCCTCCTTAACTTAGCTCCTTTGTCGTACGCTTTAGGACGTAGAGAAATAGTTCTCTATACCCAGTATTTAAACCAAGTTTGGTAAATTTAGTCCTTTAAACTAGTTCTTCTTCAACAAAAAGAATGTATCTTGTAAACTTCAAACATCACGAGAAACATTCACGGCCAGTTTCACCCGCGTAAGGTTCATCCCAATGGAACGGTTAATATCAAAAAGTATTTTTATGCAATTTAAGATTATAATGTATAATTGTGCCAAATTACCTTCAAAGCCGTTCAGTAGTTGTTGTATGAAAGAAAGACAAACATACATATACATTCTCATTTACTCGTACAACATTCCTATCTTGTCGTGTGTACAACCCTTCTCAATTTGTCTCATGAGATGACAATATGTTAATTAGAATAGGATTATTAGAGGCAGTAAGGGCTATGCTGCATGCATTGCTGAATTGGGCCGGTACGAATGAGGGGGTACCTCGCTCCTATAACGTCTTTGACGTCGCATTTCGTGCGGTTTGTGAGTAGCCGGTTGCCCATTGGAGGGGATGAGGATTGGAGTGCTTTAAAAACATTATAATAATTTATTACTTACCAGTAATAAGTAAAAAAAAAAGATTTAGTTTCTTATTTGTCTACCAAAGACTACTTACTATTGTATAAACGGAGACCGTCATTTGTGTCGCTTCAAGTGCACGAATGGTGATGTGATAGGTATAGATCAATGTGACTGGTCCGCAAAATGTGCGGTAGCTCTGCGGGCTCTGTTGGAATCTTTGCCCGACAGAATTCGCAACGCAGTCATACGGCAGAGAACTGAAGTATCCGATATCACGCGACGAATAGGCTCGCTGAAGTGGCAATGGGCTGGTCACACACTCAGAACAACAGATCAGTTTGCTGCGTGCAGTAGCTGGCCCGCGATGGATGCGAGCAGCAGGAGATCGGTTGTTATAATAAAATCAAACACATGTTATAGTTGGACATATCATAGTGCACAAGTGTTTGCACACACACACAAATGCATTCCCTATTCACAATCATTCCCCTATGCCGATGGCACGGTAGTCCTGCACGTCTGGAGAAAAATCAGACGCAGGTCCTTGACGTGCTCTCGGAGGCACGGCGGCGTGATACCGACAACTGCCTGACTCCGGGCAGTAATAGAAATTGTAAAGCAATAACACTTTTTGTTTGGTACAACCCAGGATTCAAACCGAGGATCTCGTCTTTTTTACAGAATAGGGGTCAGACGATCAATCGGGGCCTATTTACGACTACTGACGCCCATAAACATCCACATAATTACAATACCGATGCGTTGCCCTCCTGCCGCTCATAATGGGCCACCGGTTTGTGAGTAAACCGCACGAAACGCGACACTGAAGATGTCACTTTACGGCGATATTATGTGAGCGAGAGGTACCTCCCCAGTCGGTCGGTCGCGTGTATACTGATGAGACTGATGCTGAGCCACCGCTATCGATCACAATTGAAGTTGATTATGTTATGGTATGATATCGATTTTAGATTTTTTTATAGAATTGCGGGGCAAGCGAGAAACTGTAGCCCTTTTACGACTATCGACGCCCATGTGCATGATTGAGATGCCCATGCGCCCTTACATCTTCTCCTCAATGAGACTCCACCACGATGTGAGCAAGAGGTACCTCCCCGTTCATACCGGCCTCTTCGAATGCAATGCAGCGTGGCACTACTAAGTAATTCGTTATCAAATCATTTTCTTGCTATCTTTAAACAGTGGTGACGTTACGTGAATGTTCCGCCCGTGGAGTTCCTGTTTCATTCCGATATCTGCGGCTCCGCCCGGGGCGCCACCAATGAGTCTTCTTACTCGGTCGTGTAAGGAGGCTCCGGCGCCCCCGGCCGTACAAGTATTTCATTTTAGAACATTCTCGTATTAAAAGGGTCCGCCGCGGGCTGTAAGCGTCTTTGAATAAAATATTAAAAGTGAAAACCGTTTTACATGTTGTTTATGGTATGTCTAGGGTAATGTGGGATGGAGCCTATACTCCGTGGACCGGTGGCGTAGCTTGCCCAGCGGGTCTGCTGCTCCAATTTACATTTGCTAGGGGTCACTTGGGAGCCCCGTATGTTCCTATCTTCTTATAGCTTTCTGCTTTAGAAAAAATTGTGACGTGCGGTATGAAGAAGGATGTGGAGTGAAATCGTGTGAAGCAGTAATAGATCGAGCGTAACGCAAGTTAGGCTTTATCATACCGACGTCGCTGATGCCTCTTACTCACGTTCAACTTCAGAATCATGTTCGTTTGAGTAAGCTACAGTTGCCTGTCACCACAGGAGTGTAATGAGGAACCGGGCTGATGGCCAGTTATCAGTAATTCACGGTAGCTTCGCCACCGATATAGACGTAAGCATCACAGCATCAGATAAACATCCTGCGCCTTGGGGCCCCAATTAAAACACCAAACCCTAGGTGGACTGGAAATGATGTTTCAAAATTGATGAAACATAGTGTTGAAGGTATTGGTTTATTATGGTAATTTCGTTCTGAAACGCAGGCCATCATAGACAAACGCATACGACATTATTCTGTGATTTGGGAACACATTAATTGATTCGGTGTCTAAACAGATTATATAAACAGAACATATAATGTTTATTTAGTTGATACGCCCACATGATACTGTCTTAAAATGACATATGTGCTATCGGGTATCTACGGTTTGTCAATTTCCGATGGCCAATTGGAGACGAAAAGGTCAACACATATCGATAATACGAATTTTTATATATATATATATATATATATAGTTTTTATAGGCAGGATGATAAATAAGTAGAACAAATTACAAAAATAGTTTAATGTCCATGCGTCCAGGGTACGCGGTATCACAGCTCACCATTAACTACAACTATTATAGCTACAACCATAAAGGTGAGGTACCTTTCGTAACTTAAAAATAATTTTAAACCATTATTTAATCACATAGTTTTAGTTCTCAAATTTTTGTAAATTTCCAAATATAAATCTTATGTAATTCCTCAAACGAAAATGTTAAAAATTCACAACATGTTTGCACGATTGTTGTTTTCTTACATTAATTTCGTACGACTAGAGACTTGTCGGACCCACCCACGGAGTCGGCGATGCTTCATTCGACGGTTTCTTATTTTTCGGAAACCGTGCAACCAAAATTCGTAATTTATCAGATAATTATGCTCGCAATAGGCTGGTCATGACTATAATTGAGACCTGCGAAACACGCCCGTAGTGTATTAATACACATATGAACCTGTGTAAAATTCTAATAAGATAAATGCTAGCAAAACCACAGAGGTGATGACAGCATGTAAAGGGTCGCGTTAGTCTTTCTTCAAATGAACTCATTCACATTCACATTCACATTCACATTCACATTCACATTCACATTCACATTCACATTCACATTCACATTCACATTTACACCTTTGATGATGATTTACCGTAAGCGGATTAAGTTTGAACCGAAACCCGTAACTGAACGGCTGAGGGAAACAGCTTAACCAAAATTAATACCTCACAGATAAATGCCAATTACAATATTAAACGTTCGATATTTTAATATTTTTGACTGCCTCGTGGTCTAGTGTTAAGCACATTTAACCACAGTCGTGAGGCCCTGGGTTCGAGCCCGGGCGTTAAGAGAAGTAGTGATCTGCCTACTTAGGATTTTAGGAGTTGAAAGACAAACGAGTATTTGATAGATATTAAATCGTTCCGGATTTCATGACTACCGACACCCATAGACATCCGCGTTATTGTTCTCATGCTGATGCGTCGCCCTCCTTTCCTCTTCCCTGCCAATGGGCCATCGGCTACTCACAAATCGCACGTAACACGGCAACGGATTTGTCACATATTACGTAAACGAGAGGTACCTCGCCATCGTGCCGGTCCAATTTGGCTGTAGTCCAGCATGACACCTCTTACTAAAATGGAATGCATATGAACAGTATGGCCAGGTGTGTATTAGTACTTGAGCAGTGTCTCCGTGCTGGAGCCCGGCCCGATGGGCTTGATGATGATGTAACAGAACCTGCCTACTAAAGTGAACGTAAGGGAGTTTGTACAGTACAGCGCACTCGGTCACTCCGTCTTTCATCTTTTACGACAATATTAAACCATACTCAGTCATGCGTTGAGATATCCGAATTAATTCCCTTCCGTAATAATATTTAGTGAGGGACGTCAGTCAGACAGGGGGTTGTAATTCGAGCAGACGGTCGTTATAATAACGCGCCTCTTATACTAGGGTTTATGAGGGACTTGCCTCCAATACGTCTGTGTTAGTAGAGGTTTTACTGCTGGTTTTATGCAGTGTATGATATACATTATCGTATTAAATGTGTCCTTTTATGAGATGGTCATTAGTAATAACTTGCAGATGAATAAGGGGCGAGCGATAGAAGCTGTTGATAGGGAAAAGTTATTGCAGACAATATAAATTAAAACTTTAAAAACCGTGATATAATCACTTACTATAGTTTTACAGTAATTACTAATCGAGTGAAAAAAATAACAGAACAATGTTAAAACTTTGTTAAAAGATTTCATAAGTTTATCTACAAGGCGGCTTTCAACACCATAAGTCTTTGCAGATAAACTACTAAATGAAACCTCTTGGTAATGCTGGATGTCTTAGTACACTTAATAAAACAATAACACAATGAAGTCTCATTTATATAAAAATCCGTGTGTGTCCGCTCCAACACGTGATTTCAATTAGCTCCAGAAGGAACATTATTCTGAACTGAAAGAGACCGCGCAAGAGACGTAAGCCCGGTTAAGCGGTAAACACCATGCCTCTGTCCATCGCTGTTTCACATGATTTCACACAAGTTTGTGTTAACCTTGCGCCTGAAAACATTTCATATTAAACTCCAGAAAAAAATGCTGTTTAATGTATGTTTTATTAGTTTTTTGCGGTCTGGGCTAAGAAGCGGTAGGTTTGGTATATTGAGCTTTTTAAACATTGGAAACCCCTCTAACAAAGAAAGAAATTGATTTTGCAAACAAATACTATAAATTGACCAGTCCAAGCAGCATAACAAAATAATGTTTGGTTTAGATCGATAAAAATCCAAACTTGACAGAATTAATTATCGATTTTTTATCTGCCATCTTTATTATCTGTATCCAATTTATTACCATAGACAATTAGGCTCCGCTCCACATTCGTAATCTGTATCAAGCAATAAAAGTGCGCCCACGTGGTTTCTGACTGATCACTTCCGACGCACGTAATGGCGACCGAGGTGCGCGCGTAAGATTTTTTTATAGCCTAGGCTTTTAGCTTTTATACTATTTTATCGTTAAAATATCAGACACACTTTTAAACTTTACTTGGAAAGTATGTTTAAAGGGGGCCCTCCAAAAGTGTATAAAGGTGAAAGTATGGTGTAATAGTTTAATTTAAGGAAAAAAAATTATAGGGCAGGTTTGATCGTTGTAATCCATGAATTCATCATAATTTCAGCATTATAAATGTTAATCTTTCCGCTACAAGCAAATTGTCGGTTATGGCGTCTTAATACATTTTGACGTATCTGTCAAAATAGATCGCCACCGTCATTTTAATTGTCAACACATAATATCATCATCATCAGCTGGACGACGTCCAATGCTGGACATAGCCTCTCCGCCATCGTAACTAAGTCGTCAGTCCACCGGGTAAGAAGCCGTACAACACTCCATCCTCCGGCAAAACACTCGTTTAAATAGGCTTTTACTTTTGGAAAACTATAGTCGTTTTTGAGTTGTTTAAACTAGCAAATGTTACTTTTAATTAAATCTGTGTCTTTTCTGCCATGGTTGAGTTGTATAAGACCACATCTACTATGGGCCGCCCTTTGATTATTAATACTAACATGTTTACATGATCACGGTGTTATTCGCACATGGATGGATAAATATACCGCTTACATAGTTTCGCATACTACTCAGGTACATTTTTTATATAATAGAACCTTTTGAAGAAAATCCATGCCGGTGTCATAAGTTCTTCTCGGTGATCACGGTGTCATTTGCACGTGGATAAATATACCGCTCATAAATATACCGCTCATAAATATACCGCTCATAAATATACCGCTCATAAATATACCGCTCATAAATATACCGCTCATAAATATACCGCTCATAAATATACCGCTCATAAAGTTTCGCATACTACTCAGATACATTTTTTATATAATAGAGCATTGAATAAAATTTGTCACAGATTTGCATTATAATCTGGAATAACAAAAAAGTATTTTTAATCCCAGAAAAATGAATGATTTCCTTGGGATGTCACACGCGAAGCGGAGATACAATGACCCCAGTCACAGCCCACTACTACACAGTTGCGGCAGAATTTCGTGTGTACACAAACAAACCGCCCGAAGCGCCCGCTCTCTGTGCCTCGGACAGAGCAGAACACAATCGCTTTGTGATTTGCCACTTCATAAACATAACTGAAGTGTGGTACATATAGCTCAGCGGTCAGGAGCTAAGCGAGCGATAGCTCTTTGATTCCTGGCATGGACACGAGACTACTTTTATTGTAAGAGGCCCTAACAAACATCCGCAGCCTTTGATGGCTACCGAGGCCCATAAATATCCGTACATGCTGATCTTTTTGCCCTCCTCTCCAAAATGAACGACAGTATAACAGAAGACTCTCATAAAATGCTGTGTATTTGTTTAAGAAGATTCCTTATTGTATTTTGAAAATGAACGTGATTCTGAAGTGCACGGTGCGCATGCAACGTTGTGGACGCACTGTCTGGGCGGACCCCTTTTCGATCCGAAACTTAGTCCCTTCGCCCCAACGAGCCTTACAGCATAAATGTAGGTCCGAGAAAAACAAAGGCGGCATAAAATTCTATTTAAATCTCACCTATATGTATGTTTGTCAATATAAAGCGCAGTAAAAGAGTGCGCACGTGTGGTCGCCGGGAATAGTTGAGCCCGCTCGTAAACAGACGCACATTAACCTGCGGCGAGGGAATCGCGCGGTTTTTCTCGCAGCTCCCGAACGCTGCTCGACATGTCTCTAACAGATATCTAATTGTGTGAAACATTAACACTACACAGTCATTATTATATAATCTAGCATTAAATTGACAAACAAAAATGGAAAATTGGACGGGAGGATGAAGGAAGGCTCACGCATCATCATGATATTTGTACGGGCATTGGTAGTCAGTCAGAAGGCCTCTTTTATATATGTATATAAGCAAGCAAGTGGGCCAGTGAGATTCTGGAGTGGAGGCCGCGTTTAGGAAAAGGAAGTGTTAGTCGACCGCTCACCAGGTGGAAAGACGACCTCCGTGCAGTAGCCGGTCCGGTACGGACGCGAGCAGCAGGAGATCGGTCGTCTTGGCGTACATCGAGAGAGGCCTATGTCCAACAGTGGACCGATAAGGACTGAAAATTATGACGATGATGAAGCAAAAAACTTCAAAATATGTGTATATACATACCTAAACGCGCTGGATAAAAATTACCCTTCTTCTGACACAGTCGGGTATAACCGTAATCATTCCATTAACATCTCATCTGCATACCAAGTGACGCCAGGTTACAAATGATCGTCGTTGTGCGCGGACTTCTGCATCACTAAACAATATTGTTAGTTACAGTAAGATCTAATGTCACGCTGTATTGCAGCCAAATTGGGCCGGCACGACCAGCAAGGTAGCTTCGCCGTCGCTATCAGTGAGGTGCTACCATGTCCTGTGAGTTTCGGGTGGCCCATTAAGGAAAGGGAGAAAAGAATGACGACATGTCTTCATAACAATTATGCCAATGTAGTCACCTAAAAGCTCCGATTACTCGTTTAGTCCCTGATACTACTTATATTCTACCTAATAAACCCCAATAAATTCAAAAAGTTAATTTTATTTTAATGAGTAACATTCACGTAAGCTTAAGACATCATCTTCTTATATATAAAACCAAGTCCCCAAACGCTGTCTGTATGTATGTGATCAATTTTCTCTATGTCAACTTAACCGACTTTCACCTATGGATGGAGTGATTCCCGAGGAAGGTTTTAATGCATAATTTGCTCTACAATTCACGGTCGAGTGTATCGCTAGTTACATACTAAAACGAAATCATCTTTATTGGGCTCCTGTTCAGCTTCAATGCTGCCAAGGCTCTTGATGATGCTGATTGACAAATATCAAAACATAGTTATCAATAATAGGCCTCAAATGATACGAGACCAGATAATGCCTTTGTTTGGGGTTCCTCATTAGTGTAATTTACCCTTCCATACACAAAGGGGAGCGGATCATATTCAAGGGCCTTTTGAATAAGCCTCGGTTTATACAACAAGATATGAATGTACTCAAAACATTGAATAGAATTAATAAATAATGTAATAAAATAAGCTTCGACACGCGAAAGGAGGTATCTCCTTATTAACACACATGATACTGAAGTGAAAAGCGCGCCGCTTTAAAGCGATACGCAGATGGTTACTGTTACATACGCTTTTTCTCATATTTTCATCGTACAGCTGGCTTTTATCGTTCGTTAGCTATTTTGTAAACTGCATAATACGTTAAGGCTTTAATGCTATTCGTAGGCGGAAAAATAAAAAAAAAACAGTAAAATTTATCTGAAACGGAATGCACAAAAGGTATTTTAAAGCAGGATGCGGCGCCATTGTAAATTTCAGTTATGCGAAAGAGCTCAGGACAGGATAAATAAAAATGTATCATATATATAAACTTGTCCCACCACTGGGGGAACCCTGGCGAGGGTGGGCCTATGTTGTCAACCAGTCCTTATATAATGGCTATACCCGCTTTTGGCAATTTTGTCCCTAAAGGAAGGAGATTAGGGTTTGAAAATTTACGAATACTAAAAAGAGGGTAAAAAGTATCGCGATAAAATCTTAAATTCCGACAATAAATTGCATCATGCATTGCATTTACTACTCTTGTTTTAACACTAATAGTGCCGAAACTGCCGAACTGTCCGTGTCTCAATATACAGTGCCATTTCTAGAACCTTATGTGTGAAGTGATCTGCTCAGTCGGACCCGCGCCGTGGTCTGCACATCGGCACATCAATTGTAAAATAATCCACTAGCTGTCATCACACAACCCACATAGATACTTTAATCAAATTTCAATCAATCTTGATACTATATCTCGCTTTGTCTCGCTCGTAAGTATGTTTCCATCTCAGTCTACGACAGGACTTCCCAATTAGTGAGGCACGCTTCCTTGAGGAGTCGCAGGGATATGTCCGTGGAAAGGGACGCGTTTGCAGCTTTTGGAACATATAACATCACATTCACATACTTTCTGTGGGTTAAAACTTTGTGCCTAATTATGTAGGCTAGTAAAAAGTGATACTTGTTTACAGCAGATTATGTATTGTTATCAGCAATAAGTTATATGAATAAAATATCGTCCTTATTTCTGAGCGTATCTAAAGTATTATAACTATAGAAAAATATAAGAAATACGGGGTAAGACATCAACGCCGCCGCATATTTCCATAAAACTGAACGTTATTACGCATACTACAAACTTTGGAGCATTTAAAACTGTAAACTGTCAGAATGTTAATCGTCATGCGCATTAGGCGGTCACTTTATTTCTTTTGGATATAATGATAGCGTTGATATCTGTTCGAATGGTAAAAATGGCGGTCTATGTGACCAGCCAATAAATTCATGTCGATATCTAGACTAATGTGAATAACTCGATCCAGTTGTCATTTTTAGTAGTCAAATTCTTAGGTCTCCTATTTATTGGTGACTAAGCGTCGGTGTCGGTCGGCACACATCAATAATTCACTCTCGTGATTTCTACAGAAATTGCCATAAGTTAAATAACATGGATAAAGCACGTATCTTGTGTTATTCATAATTTAAATTAGTACAAACAATGGGCATTTTATCGTACTCAAATGAATTAAAATTAAGGGTGGACATAAAGTATTGCTAACGAATTGTGCCCGGTAGATTCGCTCGTACAAAATCTCTTTCACGGTAACAATACCTAATGAAACGATGCCAGATTTTCATCCACATCTGTGCTAAATGTTATTCAAATCCGTGTACGATTTTTTATGAAAGAATAACAAATATACATACAAACTTCAGCATTTATAATATTAGTAGTATAAAAGAAATATTCTACTAAAGAAAGGTTGCGGAACCCTGGCCTACAATAATTCTGACACTTTCACTGCGACCCGCGGGTCAGGTCTGGGTATCGATATCTCTATCCCTAACTTATTGTGCGATGTTATCTGTTTGTTTATTGTGCGTGTGATTGGTTTTAACAAAAGCTGAAGCAACAATAGGCTGAATAGATATGAGATCTTTGCCAGATGTAATTGTAATACTCGTACAACTCAGAAGTGTGCACATGTGTATAAATACTATTTATTATTATCACTATAAGAACACCACACTTTCCTTGACTTACAGCCCGTAATTTTAACAAAAACTGAAGTATGTTTTGCACGAAAATCTGCGACCCGTCATGACATATGCTAAAAACGTACATCTATCAATTGCAATAGGTAATTAATATAAGTAATATTTAAAATTATATTAAGTATATGTGATCATGTGATTGAGATGAATAAAAAACCTTTCTTGTTTGTAAATTTTGTCCCTAAAGTCCATTCTTTTACTGGTTCTCCGTCTCTTATCCCACAAATATGATGTATAAGCCAGTGAGCCTTATTTTATACCGTAAAATACTTCACTTGTAAATAAATAATTATACGTAACGACGTAATCCTGTTCACATAATTGATGCTCGCAAGATGGCGGGTCGCGGCGGCGTGTGGTGCAATTATTTTAAGATTATCATTAACGGTATTGTACGAGGGTCATTAGTTATGTAATTGATTTGTTAAATAATTTATATTACGGATATCTTGAAATAAATTAATAATATATTTGTCACGGAGGGATGGTCTGCAGAACTCGATGGGCCATGTTTGGAGTCAACCTAGTGCTTGATGGGACTGTAAGAAATGATGTCCACTGGTGTCAACTCGTGATTTGGTGATAGAAGTTGTTGCTTATTGTTCCCAGATGTAATCATCATTATGCCATTGTATATAAAAGTCATGCCCAGCCTGGAAAATCTTCTCGGAGACAAGGAACCTCCAACCTCCACCCAGCTCTATCGTCAGACTATCTCACACCACGTACAGACTGTAAATCCCTTACGGGTCTTGAGTCAGACCAGAAGGTTTGAGTTGGCTCGCAAGACCTTTTCCCTACATTTTACTTAATACTATGTATATTTCTTATTGGTATAGAGTGCGAACGAATATGTTGGGCTGTGTGGGCCATGTCTGAAATAAAGAATTACTTAATTTGAATTAAATTTAAAACCACCGCGGGAGCCATGGTCAGGTTGCAATTGGGCAACTCAGCGTCTGACGACATTTCGAAGGACCGAATACTGACGGCGTTGCTATAACGATTGCCACCACACTTTTACCGCAGGTGCATCTGGTACATCCAGATTGTTTTTGAGCGTAAACTTTAGAGATTATTTTTAGGACCAAGGGGGAAGCACTTCCTCTCCTTCGGTGCGCACACGATGCCGATTAGAGGTCGGAAGACTTGGATAAGGAGCGTCTGGTCGGTACCTCATACGACTATACTCATATATGGAGCTAATATTTCCTAAGTAATATAAAAAATATAGATCAGATGAATGAGACAAGATTCAAACTTAGAGCCATAACGCTATGCAGCACAAGTCTCAGACAGGAGCCTAATTTGTAACATAAAATCAATCACTGCAGCGCATTCCACAACTTGTCCGAACAACAACAACCGTTCACCGGTCGAAAATTAATTACTGCGCAGCGATCCTTTATTTGGCGCGACGAACGCTGCTTTCCTAATTAGATGATGTATTAAGAGAACAGCGATCACAATCATCGTCTTGACACCGGGATCCACCACCAGGGCAATTAGGCCACGGCCTATTCTAGCAAACACGGGTCGTATCCCGTGTCTGCGATGTCAAAAAAATGAAGGAATGCAGACTGGGGCAGCTGGTGTCAACTTGGCCGAGGACCGCAAGTAATCAAAGTTCAGCTGCTAACGGATATCATATCAAGAAGAGTTGAATTTGATCCTCTGTACTCATTGGTCAGTATTGTTTAATAAAAAACAAACAACATATTTTATTACAAAATAGGATCTTACAAAACTCTTCTTGAAACTAAACTTGCAAGTATTGAGCTTGGCAGCAGGTATGTGCCTGTAGCCACGTGGTTGTACTTCTGTAGTCATAATAGTCGCCTATTATGACTACATACCTGAAAGTTTTAGGAAGAGGTGGTGACGGGCTGCATAGGAGGAGGTAGTACCATGCATGGTGCATGACACTACATATCCTCCTATGCAACGGCATTGGGCTGGCACGACTGGGGAGGTACCTCTCGCTCACATAATACCGCCGTAAAGTGGTGTCTTTAGTGTCGCGTTTCGTGCGGTTTGTGAGTAGCCGGTAGCCCATTGGGGGGATAATAGGAGGGCAACGCGTAACAATCATGCGAATGTCCATGGGCATCGGTAGTCATCAAAAGGCTCCGATTGCTCATTTGCCCATTTATGTTATAAAAAATAAATTTCTTATAAAGGTTTATGAAACCTGAAATTCTCAAACCGCTAGAAGCACAATATAACTGTCATTTTGCGGCGGTGAATGAGATTAACTTCACCTCTCCCTGATCGTAGTTTTACAAGGTATCTATTATCACTTTTCCATTAAATTTCGGATGTCACATGGTCTTGAACATTTAAACTTGCCTTACTATCCACAAAGAATATTCAAACATTTATTTTAAGCTAAGCACGCTATTACAGATTTTACCCTAAACAAATTCAGGATAAAATTTGTAGAAGCCGACGAAAGCGATGTAATTTTTGGCAGCCCATGAATACTAAACAGTTTTCAGATCTAGCACGCTTGAAGTTTAATCAAACCTACATTGCCTGTGCCATTTTAGCTTGCTTCACCTGAAAATGGTTGTGGTTTCGGCTTAGGCTAGATTCAATTTAAATCTAGTTTTATTTTAAATGTTCTTGTAGAGATATTTTGTAAATGGCAGTGCTATTTCTGCAACGTAGGTGATCTATACTCGTGATACACTATAATGAAGTGGCTTACTTTTATGGCATTCCATTTTCGGACATCGCAACAGAGCTCTTAAGTTACATCACCATTTCCAAAAGTCCACGTTCAGCTGTAATTTGATACCGCGCACAACATGGTTGTGGAACCAGCCACCCTTGGTTTTTTCCGTCGCGATAAAGCCTGTTCTTCAAGAAAAAAGCCGGCAACGCGTCTGAGCAACCTCAAGTTCTGCGGGTATCCATGTAGTAGTAAAAAAAAAACTGTCATTGCTTCGTGTGTAGTATGCTAACATATACCGCTTCTTCAAGTGAGTAAGAGTTCCGGGTGGCCTAAAAAGGGGAGATCACTGGAGCCAGTAGTAATTACCGTGAATTACAGAGGGGGCTCGTGGTGAGCGGGTAGAGGGGGAGCATGAATCATTGATCTGTCAGGTTCCACGCGGTCCTATTTTAGGTGCGCGCCGTGCTTTACGAGCTCGTAAATGTTCACCTGCGCAGGCGCATATACTGTCGGCAACACAAGTACTTTGTAAATATTCACAATTTTATGGTACTTAAGTTTAAAATAAGAATAAATGTTTATAATTATTTAACGCCTACACCGTTTTGTTGGCCATTTTGTGCGTGGCTGTATTGCAGCTGAACTGGGCTGGCACACCATGAGAGGTTTCTTCTGGCTCACACAACACCGCCTCATTGTTTTCGACGGATCATAGTATATAGTAAAATAATTATGTGCTAGCTAGTACTAACGCGGTGACCATGTAACTTCCTGGTGCTTTGAGCTGCTTTAGCTAGCGGTGTACACTTGTAAGTCCGTGAACATCGTCACGTGACGCGTTGACCATGTTACCTACGGTGCCTGGACAGTGCTGAGTCGGAACATACTGTGTAGTAAAATTGTATAGTATATGACCACGTTACTTCTGGTGCCAGGGACACCTCATATCGTAACATGTGCTTTAAATAAATAAGTTTGCAAAGCGTAAAATGAAGCGTTTACGTGCTCGGCGGTACGTCCCAGTGACCATGTTATCTCTTGTGCCAGGAACTCGTAACATACAGTTTAAATAGCACCGCCTGTTCGCTCTGTGTCGCCAGTCTCACGCGCGCAAGGTAGACGCTCCTACATTATGATCTTCATTTTCACACAAACGCGACATAGCAGTGAATTTGTAGCTTTGTAGTTTCATATGAGCGAGACCCTGCTTATGGCGGCCCAATTCGACTGTGACGCACCCCTCAATAAATATATGCAGAAAGTTATAGTAAGCAAACAAGATAGATAAAAAGAAACATTTAAAAATAACCGCCGTTCAAAAGGTTATAATTTAACTTTCAGTTAAGCGTCTGTTCCGGAGTCGGGCCGGAGGCTGCGAGATCAGCAGAGCTCAAGTCGCCGGCGGCGTAAGATCAAACAGATGCAATTACTTTAATTCCGAAAAAAATATTTCATTGCTCCGGATATTTTTCTTTTGTGATTGCTGTGTTTTATTATTTTCTTCTTTTTTAAGTAAACACAATCTTATATAAAACGAAATTAAACGTGACTTTTACTTGTTTCAGTTATTAATGGTAAAAATATTCACTAACGCTTTTTTTTTTTTTGTTATTGTCCGACCGTCGCCCCTTTGACCAGATTGCGTCAAAACGTGTGCGTGTGTGTAGTTGAAGCTTGAACCGCTTGATCTAGCTGCACCTAGTTAGATTAGTCTTGGTGAAGCCAGTGATACCAGGTACATTAAACAAAACAAAGAGGTAGATGTTTTTACAAATTTTTTTATGCTTATTACGGTCAAATTTTGTTTGCGCCTTTCCTCTCATTTTAAGAGGTTATAGTACTGCACATAAATGCATAACGCATAAAAATGTTATCCTAAATAGGAGATGCACAAAAACATTGTGTTATGTTTTATAACAAAACTACTTTTACAGATTTTACCGCATCCATATTATAAGTAGATAAGATGGCTAGGGAGAGACGCTCCCTCGCACCCGGTGATAAACATAATTAAATTTAAAACTAAACCTAACGCCTCGAGGAAGCAAGATATAATTAAATACTGTTTGCGTTACTCAGAACAACTAAGTCGTTATAATTCTTTGGGAACTTTTAATAACTTGTAACATCTGGAAATCTGGACATCTGACATGTCAGTCCACCTGTAAACATGAATGCTGTAAATCCTGTGAAACGTCGGGCAATTTCATTAAATAAACCGCGATAAAATCCGTAAAAGTAGTTTTATTGTAATGAATAACATTCACGTAAGCTTTACCTGTCTAACAACACATACAGTTAAATAATAAAAAAAAACCCAAAACCCTAGCATCTCGGAGACCTGTAGTTAAAAGGTAATCATCTGTTAATAGTTAATTCAGCATAGATTAGATTTTATCACCATTAAAGCATGTAATATAAGATTACCGTTTAATACGCAGATTATAGATAGCTAATAAGCTATAGCACTCATCTCGAGTTGCCACTAACAGGTTGAGCAATTTAGACAGATTAATTAATTATTTTTTTTAGGTACGCTAACTTGTTTTAAGCTATCGTAATTACGCTGCTATATTCTTCGCGCCATCCTCTCGTAATGAAGTAACGCAAAAAAATCATTTTCTTTGTTTTTTGGGTTTAGAATAAGTATTTGCCAATATTATGTACCCCACGTTCCAAGTTTATAAATGGGAAAAAGATCAAAAGCATTAATGTGGTAAGTAATGAGAAGGCACTCGTTAAACAAAAAAATATAGTAACTGTATTTAATTGGGCTAATGCTCTCCATCTCCACGTTCGTGGTCGTACAACCAAATCCTCTGATGACAAACAATCATGTCCCGTGGTATTTAAGCTAGCATTCAGTTGCAGATGAGAAGGTGATGTTCTACCCCCACGTTTGACCAGAAAGAACAAAAAGTGGTCTTGAGGCAATATGGAGAAAGGACGAGACTTTCAATTCATACATTCCAGATATAGGAAGTTGACGATATTACACAACCGTGCTTAAAAACACTATCAGCCCTAAGTATGCCTACTTTTCACTTTTAGGATGACGGTCTGCCGTACCATGGAATGATGAGTGAAGGAAAAGTACGTATCCGATATAATATGAAATGTCTGATCGTCGTGGGCATGTCAAATCGCCACAAAATTTACATACCATTGCGTCTAGTGACAAATATGAAATTCGCTCAAAGGCCTGTGACAGAATACGAGATACGAAAAAAAATGTAAACGAATTATCTTATCTGAAGATTAAATACAACATTATACGCGGGATAAATGCAGGCTGCGCATTATACTGCCTCGTTATTGAAGCGTACAGGCGCGAACACAAGTTGATTATATTAATTTTTAATTAATATTGACGTGGTAATGTAAAATTATTAGTCTAGAATATTGTAAGCTTGTTAAAGGTATTAGACAACGGAAATATACCTAATATTCTTATAAATTTAAGAAATATTATATATTTAAGATTTTTATTATACATATACATATAATACATAGACGAACATCCATGACCTAGGCGAGATTTGAACCCGTGACTTCTGGCGTAACACGCGAACTAACTGAGCCATCCTGTCGTTAAATCACAACAAAATCAGTGTGCGTATAATGTTTGTAACACTATTATTCATTATATTATATATTAAATAATATTCGATAATAATATATACATAGTATTTTGATAATTACTGTCAGCAAATGGCTCATATGGCTCGTTCTTAATGACACACCTTATACAGATGCGTCGCACTCTCTCATTCCATTCCCCTTAGTGGGCCATCAAATACTCACAAAATACACAATACGCTATAGCATTGACATCATTTTTAAGTCGGTATCACGTATGCAAGATTGTTGTGCTAGCTTAATTCAGCTCCAATGCAGCAAGAAGAGTAATGCTTAAAAAAAACTTATATACGTGTCATAAAACACCGTAGATAGCACCTAAAGCCACTGATCCTACCTAATTTATTTTCTCACGTCGGACTTTCGTATGCACCTGTCTGCGCACATACTTATGGACTATGATATGTCCTACGCACGTTAGTCTCTATGTCACCAAAGTTTGGCCAGGAACACAATTAATGTAATAGTAAATATATATAAGACTACTTGTCTACCCGACTGTACGTCGTGATTGTTAACGCTTTACGAGCTAGGGTAAAGATCGGAATGTCGGATATTAAACGGCTCTTTACTGCCATATCGGCGATTCATTATTTTACACCTCGTATCTCCCCCCCCCCCCACCACCACTACACCCCTCCCTCCACTCTGCTACGGAATTAATTGTTAGCACAAAAATTAAGAGGGGGATTTAGCGTGCGGCGTCCATTGCGTCGTCCAAGATATTCTGATTGACTTTTTAGATAGCACTAGCAGCTAACTAGACCGCGATGTCACCCGCGTAATGTTGTAGCCCGTCGACTTCCTCAGTATATGAACGATTTAGAATCGATATAATTTTGCAAATCAGAACAGTAGTTCCTGAGATAAGAACGTTCGACCACAGAAACAAACTCTTCAGCTTTATAAAATTCATAGGTATAATAGTGTCTATCGACTATATATGGAATCTATCGACGTCCATTAATATCTACACGGTTAAATGCTTCATCCTCCAATGCTCCACCAGGCTATATATTCTGATATGTTCTCTCTGTTCTCTCTGCGCGCCAGTTCCCCAATTTGTTCCAGGTACCATTACAGAACTTACGCGAAGATGTGTTGTTGTTATATGAGACGCGACAGCATAGCCTTAACTTTACGTCGGTTTTATGTAACGCTAAGGGGAGTCTCATCGGTTGTGCTCGCTGGACCCCGCCAGATTGCATGTGCAATAAAAGGTATATTGTAAGTTCCAACAAGCTACTCGCAGAGTACAAAGTGGCGATTGTATACGAACGCCCTCTATTGGCGTTTCCTCTCATGAAATATTTATTCCGCCGATAATCGGAGCGTGGACGAGTTGTAAAAGGAATCAATGCATTTCGTAAAAGATTACTGTGCACGGACATGAGCGGAGCGGGCGCGGGATCACGGTAGAGATTCGTTCAATGCGGTTCGTACATAGACATTTTAAAATGTTTTAATGTTCAATCCCAAAACCGTATTCAAGACCGATGCGTGGCATGAAAAAGATATTCCTCTTCTTTCCTCCAATTCAGGATCTCCAAAACCTTTTTTTTTTTTTTTGGGTGACGAAGGGGAATGCATTTACGCATGATACCTGGGAGCCCAGGTAGACCCCCAGATCTATGTTGGACTCGGTCATTGGGTAGCAATACCAACTTAACTCCTACGGGAGCCTTCAGCAGCTATTAGAGGAGGGTCCCGGATCTGCAGGCAACAGGACCCCTGCAGCTACAGGCTGACCTCGGCGAAAAGGCCCGACTTCACCTCCTCGGGGACTGTCCGGCTACGCAATGACAGTCCCCACGACGCCGTGTCTTTGTAAGTCGACCGGGTTCCCATCCCGGCCCGACACGGACCACAAGGGCTCTACTGAAGGCGCTGCAGATAGCGCCTCTTTCGTACCCCCATTCGTCGTCGGCGGGGGGAGGCCGCGTCGGCAGCCTCCGCTCTCACCCGCTCGTCGGCTTCCTTCTGGGACATGACGGTCTCGCAGAAGAAAGCCATTGCCCTGTAGGACTCGTCGCTGCCGAGCATCGCGACGATGATGCTCGACTTTGGCAGGTCCCCTCCGACAACTGATGTCAGATCGTGACGCAGCGCCGCCCATCTCGGGCACACCTCGAGGGTGTGCTGGGTCGAGGATCTCCACAACCTGGGCCTAGGTTAAGTAACATTATTTGTATGTAAGATGTGTTGAGATAGATACACCAGTTCATCAAGACCACTAGAAAGCCGCTCCAGTTTTAGTAGTAGATTTTACACAAAGCGATTGTACACATACACACCCAAAAATCCAAAGTTAATTATTTTGGTGACATTAGTTCGGCTTACAAAGTTAAAAGTAGTTTCTTTTACAATGAAAGCACGTGAACTATTTTACAACGTGACAATAATTCTCTTGTGAAATAAAAAAATATTTTGAGAGTATAAAGGCAATTGCAGTCGTATCGTCGCAGCCTGTTAAAGACTAGATACCCCTCTAGCCATCCACATTATCGATGTAGAGATCCGCAACACCGGAGGGCTCTCAGTTGCGTTGCCGGCCTTTTAGAGATAAATAGGCTCTTTTCTTAAAGGTTCCTAAGTCATATCGGTCCGGGAATACCGAAAGGGATAGCTGAAAACACACGGTAGAGGACTTCGGAACATCGAGTGCCGGTACAATTTTGAATTTTAATGGGAAACCCTGTAATGAAATTCAGCCGCAAGTATTAGTCCGTAAAATTCCTCAGAACACTCCTAGTAATGAATTCTCAGTAAACCTACAACTCCACGCAAGGCGAGAGTATCAAGCTGGTTGGAAAGACCTTTTCTTAGGACGATTCAAGCCGCTTTACGTTGAATATGGTCAAATGGGATGAGCTGATGTTGTAGGGTTCCAGCCCAAAGGTGAGAGCAGCACTCCATTGCGGTCGGACCTGCGTTTTGTAAAGTTGCGGTCGATGAATTGGAGTGAAGAACTGCTTCGCCTTGCCGATCACGCATAGCTTTTGGGAGGCTAACTCAGCGTTTACTTCCAAGTGACCGCGGAACGGCATACCGCAGGAGCTGGCCATTAATTATTTTTTCAATAACATTTGAAAATAAAGGGGCTATTTAGGACGGTAGAAACACATGTCACGAGCGGTCGCCTTTTTTTGGGATCGGGTACACCACGGTTTCCCAATTCCTCGGGACGATGTCAACAGAATATGAGTGCCGGAAAAAACGCGTTACAGGCGTCAACTCAGGAGCACATATTTGCAGTATGATTGGTGCGATTTCATCGGGCCCACTAAACTTATAGATGTCCAAGGAAGGAAGAGCTTTCTGCACTGAGATCTGTCGGATCTTTACGTCCAGCATAGGGAAATCGCAACGCGAGATTGTAGGCTGTTGTTTTGTGACCTGAAAGAAAAATAGTACTCCTTTTTTAATGCGTTGGTATTTATATCCTGAGTAGTTTCCGCTATTCCGCTGCTTAAGTGGGGAAGTACCGTAAGGACTTGTGTTACAGGTACTAGACAACGTTAATATATGTAAGATTTTTTATTACAGAAATACACTAATAATAATAATAAACATCTATAAACATCTATGAACTAGGCGGAATTAACTAACCTACCCGTCACGTTACCAACTGAGCCAGCCAGTTGTCAATTATAAAGTACCGCTCTTACTATTGCCCACTTCCCTGCTTAAATCGACTAAATGTAAGATTAGCATAAAAATCGCTATCTAGCGTAACATGCACAGGGCCCTCCCGATTGCCCCACTGTTGTCCGACCGGCATGTTTTATTCATCCGAGCCACTCAGCTCCACGGGGCCCGCGCTAAATCAGGGTTAGGTACACGGGATATAAGCTATACCTGTATACTTGGTACCTATCTTGTATATTAGCCGTATTTGCCGTATCTCAAAGATGTTTCTTTATTGTCACCATCATGTATCCTAACAACCCGAGAATATGAACTAGTGCAACACATAAGAGTACAGGTGGCCTAACGTGGAAGGACCTACGTTGGAGCGGACTCCGTAACCTCTGGCCCATCGCAGTGGCCGGACTCCGACAAGCTGCGGCCCGGTTAAAAATAAATTAAGAACAAATGATATTGATGTATTAATCATCAAAATACAAGAGCGACGTAGGCTCTTGTCTATTTTTATTTTGATGATTCATTTCTTGAAACTGATGGTCAAAGTGGAGAGCAAACTAAAAGGAGCTTATAAAGAACGTTAAGAAAGTCACTTCCAACCCTCTCCAAACTAACCGATAAATCACAAATATTCCGTTACAACTGTTTTACGAAGCCATAAATCTATATTTCCAAACTGTCAGCGGACAGATTACCGCGGCCGTTTATTTGTCTAATCCCGGCTGAATGAGTCACCAGCGCCGCAGCCAACTGGGTGCCCTGGAACCATCCGTCTTAGTTTGGCAGACCGCCAGACTCCGCCAATGCTATTCACTACTTATACGCACTATTTGCGTACTTAACCACGGATTTATGTCTTAGAGTTTTCTTAATGTGAGTAAAACGGTAATTGTCAAGTTATGGAGGAACATCTTAACACAGAAACTTAGAAAGTACCCTACACTTTTTCAAAATTGTGTTTAAGTCAGAATGGCTGCCACGTTAGTGTGGACGAGTTCAGGACTGGTGATGTTAGATATGTGTTACATGTTTGTTTGAGGCTACCTGACTGAGGAATTTTAGAGTAGCAAGCTCGAAATATTGTGTCCCAATGTTTAAAATGAAATCCAGCGAGAAGTGTTTAGACTTTTTCATTTCGGCCATACAAGCCTTGTCCTATGGTTCTTTTTATTGAATAAAGGACAAACGAGCAGTCGAAGATCTTTATCATCATACATCAGGGTTATTGTTTTGTAAAGTTCGATATTTACTCCTTCTCCTCCCTGCCAATGGGTTAAAGGAAAAACACAAACCTCAAGAAACGAGTCAATACAGCTGTCACTTTAGGCGATGTTATGTGAGTGAGAGGTGCCTGCTAATTCAACAATACGTCATGGCACTACCTCATACTCTACAATCTATCCCATATTTTTTTCGGGATAAGAAGTATTTTTCACGTTATTCCCAATCTATACTAACAATATAAAACTTTTGAGGTTGTTTGTTCGCTTGGACGCGCTAGTCTCGGCAACAATTGAACAGAATTGAAAATATATTCTTGTGAAAAATTGTCATTTACCGCGACGCTACGACTAATAGGATCGAAGTTACGCGGGTGAAATCGAGGGGTGAGGGAAGTATATCTCTCCAATCATACAAACCCGTTCATTAGTTTTTACGTGGAAGAAGAAACGTACCGACCTTCGTATAATATTATTGAATTGACATACGAGGAGACAAAAATACATCATTACTTATAAACAAAAGTCGAACACTTTGACACACCGACAGCGGTGTACAAAAACGTTTAATATTTTCACAATATTTGGTGGGCGCTCAATGAAAACATTCACTCAATCACTCAGAGGTGACACTGATTGACGAATGCGTTCCCGCGGAACGAAACAATTTTTGTCAGAAACCGCAGAAGCGATGGAATCCAATTTGCAGCTACTTAAGTGGGGAAATCGACAGTGTGGGCACATAAAAAATTGACTTATTTAAATCACGTGTTATATTTTAACCGATTCAGCAAATAATAAAAGACGATTACAAAAATATTTTTTCCGTATAATTACTTTTTCTTTAAATAAGGTGTTTACTAAAGATATTCTATATATAAATGTCATCTCACTTTACTTACCAGTCTTTTAGGACATTCCCCGGGCGCCTGCCCCAGGAATGTCCTGAAACAAAATAAGTAGTTTACCCTAATTTAGAATACATTCATTATTTTATAACCTGCAACCTGGCTACCTTGGGACAATCATTACGGGCTGAAACGGCGGGACACAGCTGTTGAAAAATATATTGATATTTAGACTCTACAGTTTTAAGGAATCGATTCAGAGTATTGACTATCCATATTTCACAGTTAGGATTACATATTACGATTACTTCTATTTCATAATTACGGTTCCGTACGGTTATTCCTATTTTACGGTTACGGTTTTAATAATTGACTAATAAGCGCAGAACAAAGCTTATATCTTACCCATTTTACGTGTAATTGATATCACAATCAACAGGCCTTAAACATAAGCCAGGCGTTAAATTAGCAGATATCAAAATTAATTAATATGTCGTAACGGACCCCTGAGCCTAATTACCTATAGATATATCCATTTTGACGTAGAGATGTGAATTTGTAGCGGTTTACCGATTTTTGCGAGAATGTGTTTTCGTATCATGCTTATTTATGATTGTTACAAAGGTAATAAATAGTTGTACTTGCAAATTCAGAATTATCAAATTATATAACATGGTAAACTGTTTTCATGGTACATGTAAATAAAATTGTATTAATATGCTGAAAAATTTGTAGTTAATACCTGAAGTCCCCTGTCTTTTTATGAATGCCAAAATGCAGATTTGATATTGATCATATTTCACTAAATATGCAGGTATTATTTTGAGAATTGACACGAACAATAAATTTCAAAGCTTATCTAATGATACCCACATGGTAACCATTTCACTATGATACTCACATGATACCGCCGACAGATTCGGCGTACGCATAGTCATACTAATGATGAGGATGTTCATCTGCGCTGGTGGCCTAAAAAGACCGATTGCACGTTTGCAACAAAATATTATGACTGAAGAAAACATCGATTATCATCGATTTTAATCATCGATTAAACCGACAGTAGTACCGGTAACAATATGCTAATGTTTACATCCCTAGGATGTTGGGATTAATTTAATTAATAAACTCGTTAGTAAGAGTGGCAATTTGGCAGCCCCCTTCGGCACGCCAACAGTCGAACAGTAGAGACTATTATATTATAAACACGCTGAGCCATCGGCCGCCTCCGCGGTTTACTTCATTCTAGAAGGAATTTATCTGTACAGCCTCACCTTATCTATCCTAAAAAACCTTAGAAATTATGTTACAGAGCTCCTTTAAATTTTTTTATACATAGCATAAGGGTAAACAAGCTGTCAAAGTCCCTATACATCTGAATAGTTATTATGCAGAAATATCGCCCTTCTTCCTTCCTCCCTTCCAATTAGCCAGCGGAAACTCACGAACCGCACGAAACGCTACAGTACTATCACACTGCATTATCATGTAAGAAAGGGGTCATCCGAATTGTGCTGCAATGCAGCCTGGCACTATCTACCTGTGGATCCGACTCAGGCAATACAAATACGCATGACGCATAAGCAAATTAAGGCCAGCCAAGTTTGGCGTAAAGTGATACCTACTCTGTCGCTTTTAGTGCAGTTCTTACGGATCCGAACGGCTCAAAGGGAGGGTGTAATCTCCGATAAAATATCCGATAAATTAGCTTTTTCCTACTTAAGAGTCCACTGACTCCTGGTCTATTATGGTGATTTTTCTATGGCAGCCATAGATCTCGATACAAATCTACGATCCACGGTGTAAGATCACGCGCCGGCTCGTGATCCGCTACATCCTGGGCTACTTAGCACCGGCCGCACAATGCGCGTGTACGTGACCGTGACTGAAGGCGCGGGCCTTGGGAACGTGACGACACCGTTTGGGGGTTTTCTGGGCCACTACATTCGATGAAGTTAAGCAACTATCGATGTTGACAATATAATGATGGGTCAGTGTCATTTAGTGGCATAGGCACGTTAACCGTGATAACAATAGTTGAATTACTCGCATCTCTCCCACCTGCGGGTGGTGGGGTCGACGTCAAACCTCGCCTCGTCGCCCGGCGCGCACTCATAGCAGTCCGGTGAACATGTATCGGACTTATCTTCGCTTCCACAGGAAAAGTACAAGACGGCAAGAAAATAAAAAAAACTGGCACTTACGATAACTTAAAAGTGTTTTGACAATAAAAGCGATTAAGTTTTTGTAAATACCTTGCTCGACGTTCCGACCGAGTTACATCAGCCGTGGTCACGAGCCGACTGCTTGTAATAAGTATTTTAAGTATTGCGTTAAAAGCCGTTAGATAACTACAGGACGTGTAACAAACGTGAGTCTCAAACAATTTAAACCGATTAAATTGTGATTGTGAGGCATCAAGATTTGGCCCGGCTTATACATTGATTTTACTCGACTAGACATAAGGTACAAAGGAGAGTCATTAGTTATTACTTATTAATAACAGCTAGATGTGACTACAGACTACATGTCACTTAATTATACAACCGACTCACAATAGCGTGATCCGCCGCTATTATACTTTAAAATATAACAATTGCAGAACTCGAGTAAAGCGATATGAAATTACATGGATTATAAGTTAAAGTATGACTGTTGATTATATATAACTATTTATGAACAGATAAAAAAATTACGTTAGTAGATGAAATATATAGCTAAGTAATAAGTGCATCTGAATTAATAAGTTGCGGTTTTTATCTATTGTAACTAATTGTTGG
>JAFELO010000676.1:9662-23536 GCA_017140195.1 Eumaeus atala | reverse complement strand
GGGGGGGGGGGGGGGGGTAAATGTTTTGTTACTTCCGAGGTACAAATAGATTGTCATCCTTCGATGGCATCCCTTACGTTGTTTGTACGTGTCTTCGATCTGTTTTTTAAAGTAACATCGCCTTTCAGTGCGACCTCCTTACATTGGGTTAGGCTTTATGATTGGTTTTTGTACTCGTTCAAATAATCTCATTAGATAGCATAAAATATATTTTATATAGATATAATTTTTAGTAAAACAGGTTGATGGTAATACAATGTATTTTATTGTCTACTAGCTCGTACCCGCAGCTTCGTCCGCGTACTTCTTTGGTTAAAAAAAGTAGATATTCCAGTTTTCAACACAAGCTATATCGTATATGTTGTCCAGAGTTATTAGATATACCTACGACAAGAAAAGTTGTATGCAAATATGTCCACTAGTTCCTGAGAATAACGTGTACAAAGAAACATACCAACAGACGATACTTTCATTTCTCACTTTTTCCTTTTAGTACTGTAGTCTTATCACGCTATGTATTTCTTTATTGAATAATGTTTAATGTAAAGGCATACTTTTTTATTTAGAAATTATATGACATATAACGATATAGATGTATATCGTTTTTGTTTAAAATACTTTCATCATTATAGCGATTCCGTACTTTAAACGTTAACAAACGTTATTATAGTTAAAATGGAACCTTTATCGGTTCGCTTAATGAAGCGGACAATGGTCCGTCTCTCAAAGGAGCCTAAATGGTATTTCGCTGATACCTGGAATCATGAAATTTGGTAAGAGGTGAGAAAATACAATGTAAATCAAGGAACAACTTGGTAAAGTACGGGCATACTTAAATGAAACCTTTTACAAACTTGTAACTTGTATTTCTAGTTCGTTTCACACAAAATGAGTGCATACTCTCGCTCCCTAACTTGAAGTTGCCACGCTCGTGAGAGGAAGTTGGAATGGGCGCGAGAACGGGAGGTCCATAGGTACAGAATCATTGATGAGCGAGCGCGGGTAGCACTTCTGTTCTATTTGATAACTTCATATCAATTACCAGCCCCGTGCACCACTAGACGGATGTAGGTAGTGCTTGTTAAGCAATGCAAGACTGCAGGTTCTATGAAGCGCCATCCTCCCCGTTGTATATGACGCCACTTTTTCCCATCGGATAAACTGCTGTACCTACTTGTTGATGATGTAAAGAGAATATGATTAAATGACAATAGCTAAAGAACTTCTGGAACATGGCGCAAGAACTAAGGGACTAAGTACTTACAAGTACTTACTCCATAGGAACCAAGTTTTATTCTATGTGTATCTACCAGGTTAATATATATGTATATACCAGGTTATCCATTAAAATGTATCATTATACACATTCTTTTAGTTGTTTTAGTTGAGTCAATTAATACTAAAACCTACAATTCACACGACACTTATCTAAATATTTATATCATGTACCCTATTAAATTTTTAATGAAACTAAGTACATATTTTACTTGTCACTGCTTTCCGTCTGACCCTTGTGGTGTCACTGAAAATCGGTGCCGGTGAACGTCGATTCTCCGACGTAGGCCGAGTGACATTTTCTTCAGTGCCTCTCACATTGCATCAGTCTCTGCCTTCATAATATTATGTATGTACCTAATTCAGCTGTTTTTTTTGCTTCTTTTTCCATTTCGAAACAATTTGTATTCTGTGTACCTGCTATTTTTTTAAACTGTATTGTGAAGCACTCAATAAATTTATTTCTATCCTATATATCGACGACCGGCTGGCCCAGTTGGTAACGTGGCGGTTAGTCCACGCGTTACGCCAGAGGTCGCGGGTTCCAATCCTGCCTAGGTCTGGATGTTTATATATGTACATGTGTATTTCTATAATAAAAATCTTAAATATAAAATTTCTTAACTTTATAAAGATATTAAATACATTTCCGTTGCCTTGTACCTGTAACACAAGTCCTTACGGTACTTAGCACAGGGCTAGGTAGGCTGACGTGGTGTGATAAGTCCACAGATATTATTATTATTATTCTATTCTATTCTATACTATCCAGTTAAGCTCTACACTTAGAGATGGGACACAAAATGTGACTTTTTATTACTGACAAGACGGTTATTCTATCTTATCCTATGGGATATATTCGGTCCTTATATATGAAATTGGCGTTATGTATGGGAGGTACAAGAAGTCGAATATGTTTTAATATAGTATATATAAATTATCAAAGTATAACCATTGTTTTCTATGTACTTTTGCCTTCTCATAGGTAGTTCATTGATTCCTTTACTAAAAAATCCAGCCGGAATCAATAAAAACCTTGAAGGCGACTTGGACTGCCCCATCAGAGTGGAAGTTTTTCCCTTGCAAGAAGTTATCCAAGTTTCGTAAAAAGTGGTAATCTGTTGGAGCAAGGTCACGGGAGTACGGAGGATGTCTTAGACTTTCCAATTGAAGCTCTTCTAATTTGGTAGCCGTCTGTTGCGCAGTGTGTGGTCTAGCGTTGTTGTGAAGCAGCAGTGATTGGAGCCTAGGTTGTTTAGCCGCTAGCTTTTCCATTATGGTTTCCAATTGCTGACAGTAGACACCAGCCGTAACAGTCTGGAAAGATTTGATAATGAACAACACCGGCACTAGTCCACCAAACGCTTACAACTTACTTGTTTGAGGTTAATTTTCGCTTGGGTCAGGATTTGGCTCGCTGGCCAGGATGCAACCACTGCGCTGAGCGCTTCCGATTATCGCAAGGAATCCATTTTTCATCACAGGTAATTCGGTTAAAAATACCTTCATTACTGTGCCGTTTTAGTAATGTAACGCAGCAGTCGACGCGTGTTTACCTTTTGCTTCAGTCAATTCGTGAGGTCCCACCTTTCAAGCTTTTTAATCTTCCCAATTTGCTTTAAGTGAATTAAAACAGTTTCTATCTCTAACATCGCTGCCTGGAGCCAACTTGGACGTGGTTTGCGATGGATCCACCTCCACAATAGACTTCTACTCATTATCAACTTGGGTCTCAGGCCGTCAGGCCGCCCACGGGGCTAGTTCTGCAGGTCGAAATTTCCAGAACGAAAACGTTGGAACCAAAATTAATTGTGTTTTCTTTTGCATCACGACCGCCATACACATCATTCACCATTTGAGTCATTTCCGCAACACTGGTGCCATGGCGGAACTCGTACTCGTAAATAATGCAATATGTTAAGTTTTCCACTTTGGAAAATGAGTGACGCAAACAGAAAAAACAGATGAAAAAACAAATGAATGACCGTCAGGAGAAATTCGTGATTAAAGTGGAAAGAAGAGAACCGCCAATTTCATATGTCAGGACCTAATATTTTACACTAGTGATATCGCGGGACACCGCTAGTTAGAGATATATAACTTCCTTTATTGCATTGTAAGAAAAACAGTATAATATTAATTTATGACGGGCGAGCGACTGCCACACTGACGCACTGAATGTGCGCAGCATACCCTCTTATATTGTAATGCTAGAGGTCGGGAGTTCGAATCTCGGCCACGTCATTGATACTTATAACGTACTAGCTGGCTCCGCAAATGTTGTTTTGCCCGGGTGAACAATCTTTATCAATTAGAGATATGAAAAATGGGAGGTAGATAGTAGCCGATTCTAAGACCTAATGTATATGCATATAAAATTTGGTAGAAATCGGTAAAGCAGTCTCGGAGGAGTAAGGTAACCGGCCCTGGGTACAGTCCAGTGATATATGGGCAGCACATTATAGTGCCGAATACTCACTAACAACATTTCGAGAGTCACCAGTGCCGCCTTTGATGAGGCGTCGAGGAACTACAAGTCATTTGGGCTGTTCAACGGCCAGTCGTTGCCCTCATGGATCGATACCACCTCCACAGCAGTGTTGTGGTGCATCGCAGGCTAACACCACCTACTTTGTGACAGTGCAATGGGTTGAGGTTCCCATCCTCGCCCCCTTTTTTTTTGGTGACGAAGGGGAATGCATTTACGCATGATACCTGGGAGCCCGGGTAGACCCCCAGACCTATGTCGGACTCGGCCATTGGGTAGCAATACCAAGTAAACCCCGAGGGGAGCCTCCAGCCGCTATTAGTGGAGGGTCCCGGATCTACAGGCAACAGGACCCCTCCAGCGACAGGCTGACCCTGGCGAAAAGGCCAGAATTCACCTCCTCGGGGACTGTCCGGTCTTTGGAAGTGGACCGGGTTCCCATCCCGGCCCGACACGGAACACAGGGGCTCTACTGAAGGCGCTGCAGATAGCGCCTCTTTCGTACCCCGAAAGGAGGCCGCGTCGGCAGCCTCCTCTCTCACCCGCTCGTCGGCTTTCTTTTGGGACATGACGGTCTCGCAGAAGGAAGCCATCGCCTGGTAGGACTCGTCGCTGCCGAGCATCGCGACGATGATGCTCGACTTTGACAAGTCCCCTCCGACAACTGATGTCAGATCGTGACGCAGCGCCGCCCATCTCGGGCACACCTCGAGAGTGTGCTGGGCCGATTCCACCGCCGCGTTCCTATCCTCGCCCCTTGCGTAATAATATATAATTTCTTGATTTTAAGAAAATAATTAATAATTTCTTTATTTATACCGTTGTATGAATATATGTTATATGAATAGAAAGCTGTGCTGCTTCAAAATCCGCAAATCATTTTGTAACAATGAGGAATCAAGTGTGTCAGCTCGTGGGCAATTGTAATCTCTGACCTTTCGCTCAGTTTCTAATTATCTCGTCTAAACTGTAGAGTTACAAACTCATACAAACATACATACGATTATGTCCACTTACAAATTACATTAATTTTATTTTAGGTTTTTCCCGAATTTATTTACGTATAAATAAAAAAATCCATACCTTAGATGATGGGAGTTATCAGAAGGTAACGAAAACGAAACCAACGGAAGTTGGGAGTGGAGATAGAAAGAGTTACGTTTCGTATACGTAGAACTCTCTCCTTTATCCTTTCTTTCTCTCTTCCTCTCGTAGACAGTACATGAAACTAAGTTAAGTTTGTGTTAAAGTTTAAGTCAGTTGTGCGGTCTGAAGCAGACTCTTCTTTTTCTTTTGTTTACTTTGTAGTCCGTCCATAGAATTGATCTATCCGTTGAAGAAAACCGCACGACAATGTGTTCGGTAATTATTTTTTTTTTGAGAAAATCGATCGCATGCAGACAGACAGCTTATGAGGACTTTGTTTTATATATATGTCTTCGCCTATACCATCAAATACTTGGTACCAATTGTGGAGATTTAAAGTCCACATGAACAAGGCCGGGGTGCACCTGTTGTTAAACTACAAGACCAAATGATTTATTCAAAATACGAAGAGAATTTGCTGTAAAATTTAAGTGAAATAGTTAAAATAACTAAAACTAATTGCATAATGTAGTTGAGCTTTGTAACAGCAGTCCATTAACGAACAAGAGTGAAGCGTACCTCAGCGCTAAGGCCACCGTCGTACGGGATTACTGCGGAAAAACCCTTGTTTTATTTACGAGCGCTAGGACTTTGTCGCACTTACAGTACATATACAAAATATGGCGCATCACAAAACATGCGTAACACAGTCTTTAAGCAATCAACGCGTTCTCGTAATAAGACTTTTTATTAGATTTTTTGCAGATACGCATTTGTTTTTATTTATATCTAGTCCGTTTGGTTGCTAAGCACGGAATTATAATAAGAAACTATCATCGCAATGTGCGCTCGAATAAACAAGGATCTTGATGGGCTTTTCACATGTTGCCTGCGCCTTAAAAGTGCGAATAATATCATGACTATCAATATATTATTTTTATAAAGATTTGAATTTAAGTTTTTTTTACCAATGAATAGAAATCAAAAAGCTCAGTCCAGCTCGTTTTTTTCCGATTGCATATTTGCCCAGTTATGCTATAAAGATTAAACGAATAATCAGAACCTTTTTAATACTATCGACGCCCATAACACGTATGTATGTTATGTATGTTGTTTCTGTCTGTGTGTTAATTCTGCAGAAGTGCTACTGTCCTATCCTTATCTACTCTTCCACAATGGGCCACCAGACACTATAGCTGCGGTGGTGTCGTTCGAGCGATAATCCCTAGTCGTTTTGACCCAACTCGGTCTATTGCATCATACCTCATATATAATACCTCTTACACACTAACTTTATATTTCATGTTGTCCTCGAATATAAATATCTGAATGGTAACCCTACATGCTGGAAGGTAATTCATACCTGCCCTATGGCTGAGTAGAATGCTCCAACGCGGACTAAACTCTAATTGTTGTTACGTCAAAAAGCTGGAGCTTGACAAACTACGTCGTAAATTCAAAGGTTTATTAAGGATAATTTACCGAACAAATGATTATGTTTGTCTATGATGTATCTATGTAACTGAGTTTAGCTTTATTACGTCTCCAGCCTTAGCCTTACTTTGTTAATGAGGAAGCACTCAGAACCTTCATAAAACTCAGTCGTGAATATTGCTTACCAGTTGTAATAATTTAGCTCACCGCAGTAATTTTAAGACATGTAGTCTTAAAATTACTGCGGCCAACTCTGGAGTTGCTGCTAAAAATAACAATTTTGAAAAGAGGGCAAACGAGCAACTGGAGCAAATCGATGACTAACGAGACCAATACACATTCGCATACTTGTAGATATGTTGCCCCCCAAACTCCTCCCATGCAATGGACTTGCAAGTAGGCGACAAAAAAATCAACTCGCTCTTTTCTGCGTATGGCAAAACTATCTCTCCAACAAGCATCGGTCCGTAGCTGAGTCCTCACTAGATAACCTTTTTTTTGGGACAGTGCAATAGGAGGAGGTTCCCATCCTCGCCCCTTGCCCCGTGCTCAAAAGCGCCCGTGAGCGCTTCAACCTCCTGCTCTTTAGCGCCCTCTTCTTATAAGAGGGGTGCAAAGATCCACCTCGGTTCAATTGGCTTCGCCTGGGTTCACCCCAGGCTACTAAGCCCCTCCGCCATGACAAGGCTTGAACCATGATGGGGAACCTACCATATACCCGAACTAGCTACGTTCAATTCCGTTGTCCTTTAGTTTCTTATTGCACTAAAACCGTTTATATGTAGACATCAAAACTACGATTGGCTTCACTGCTAGAGCGATGAAGTCCTTTTTTTAGCTCTGAAAAGAGTAGCTCTTTTCACAACAACCCACTCTTTCAGGTCTCCCTTTTTAACAATTATATTAATTCACCAGCGTGCGACTGTCACCCTGTGGGTGCGAGCGGCAAGACCTGCAACCAGACGAGCGGTCAGTGCCCCTGCAAGGACGGCGTCACCGGCACCACCTGCAACCGCTGTGCCAAGGGCTACCAGCAGTCCAGAAGTCACATCGCACCCTGTATCCGTAAGTTACTCCCAGGTCTTCAGTTTTCGGTTCGCCTTGTATTTCGTAAGTACATTATCAGCTATGGATAAATTGTAAATGTCTTTTGGTCGAAGAGCATTAGCTTGGATCGGATTTACTGAATATGGCAGTCAATTCCACAGACTAGTAGTAGAATAGAGTAGTAATCTTCGGCCTCTCTGAATGAACGTCGTATCAAAAACCCACTCGCGTCTAATTGATACAATTACAAGACCGATGTAGTGATATGTAATTTTATATTTATAAATTTCATTCAGTACTGAGAGCTACTCCACACTACTCCACACTACTTCAATTTCAGTCAAGCTAACAGAGCTTGTTTTTAATGAACGACAACACGCTTGATCTTTTGCTACTCCTACCCGGAACAATTACTACTACTACTACTGCACGGAGGTTGACATTCGACTTCCATGATTTCTTTAACAAGGGACGAGAAAGAGCTGGTTTCTATAGTCCCAATCCAACAACGTATTCTGTTCTCGAGTATGGGCAAGCGAGCGAGCGGCAAGCAAAACTGTGCCACTGGTGAATTTCTCCTACATGAACTGCGAAGTAAAGACAAGGAAATGGAAATGCATTCATCACGTCAAAAAATGAAAATACAAATTGCTTTTAATATCGGTTTCGATGCCACAGGTATACCTCGCGTGGTGACCGCTGTGCAGGCGATGGAGGCGGTGGACGCGGAGCCGGGCCGCGGTAAGTAGTAAGTGGAATTTCATTGCACCCTCACCTCATCACTGCACGCTGCACTCGCTCACGGTACACCCGACACCAAGCCACAAAATCTGACACCCACCCAAGCTGATACATCCGATACGTACACCTAGAGGTGAACCTAGGAAGGACTGACACCGCCATAACAAGTTATAATTAAAAAGTTAAAAAAATTCTCCAATACAACCTACCCTCACTATAGTCGAACCTGCACGAAACCGTCAAACAAAAACTGTAAGTCGGCTATTGACTACATCCAAATAGTCAAAACCATAAAAAAATATCCTAATATTTCATTCATTAATCATCTTGTTAGAAAAACATTTCTGCTGCATTGACACCTTTCGAAATAATCTTATTCAATTCTCGAAGTTAGCGTTGGTTTATTTTATCATGAAAATTAATTCACCATACAGATCGTAATTTGCAAATAGTGTCACACGCTATCTATTGTCCAAAAAATTGCAAAATTACCTCATATATCTCGATGGGAGTTTTCAATATTGACAGAATTCAATATTGACAGATTTGATATACGGTCCCACGACGGTGACAATAAATTAATAATAAATTGAGATTAAGAAAGAATTCAGTGTTTATCCGAGCTAGCTAACCAGGTATAATAACTAGATATAATTAATCAGGATGTGCAAGTCATTACTGTAAATAAAAGTCTAATAATATTTGTCTGTGCGAAGTTTACCGGAATCGACTTGGTTGCGGACTAAGAAAATACGAACGTATTTGCTCATATTCTCTATGCCTAAAAATTTCTAAAGAAAAATATAAAATAGTGGATGTTGCTTAGTTTGTATAATCACAATAAAATGAAACTGAAAGTATTAAGCTCAGTATTAGTATCCTTTCATTGATATAAAGTATATTGATCAGGGATTGAAAGATTAAAAAAGATCTAGCAAGTTTTTCTATCATATTTCGATGGGATCGGTCGTTTAGTAGTTTAGCTAAATTTATGTTACCCACAAAATTGTCTATCAAATTATACAAAAATTGTTTCTAAATAGTTACAATTGTTAATTGTAGTTCTATATAAAACGAAAAAAGTTGTCAATTAAAACATTATTAATATACTATCAAAACATAGCAAGTGGAACAGTTATACAAATCGATCATAAGAATAAAACAATTTGTCTATTACGTAAATGGGCTCGTCTACTGCAAATACAAAGCTACCTTAATAATTAGCAATAATTGTAAACAAGTTGTATGATTGATGATCGATACGTCGCGTCATATAACTACCGATCGATCAATGTGGTCGAGATAATGTGCGTCACGCAGTGAGCACTATACACTGATATAGTCAGCGCTACGAGTTACGAGCACGGTCCTTGTACAAAAGAGTTTTTTTATGAAGCGTGGGAAGAGCATTAATAAGCGGCATGCTTCGACGGGTATTTATTTTGTTGGTAAATCGCATTTTTACACCTAGCAACCCTACGCGCTACTATGAAGAATAAAGTTTAGTACGAATTAGAAATATATTGTACCATAGACAAAATAAAAATAAACGGATGCTATTGAACGATTAATTTGCTGATACCTCTTGTTAATAGATAGCATGTGGCATTATTGTAATCACAATTTTAAATAGGTACAATCATGATGCATTTGGTTATAACTCATAACAATAAGCTGCATTTATTAGGACCTGCAATAAGCGTAAAATATAAAGAGTACAAAAAGATTGTTAAAAATGTATTAACAAATATAATTTTTTATGGCATAAGACAGCTAAAAAAATTAGTTATTTAACATAAAATCGCTTTCAGACTTACATTACACTAATCTAAATATGTACATAATTTATTATTACAACACTCAATTAATTAGGCACTTATTTATTTATAACTTGCATGTAGAAATTAAATATATCACACACACTTTAGAAAACTCACCCTCATACGTTATCAGCGCAAAACACATGACATCTGAAGCGGTACCGTGATTGAGTGCATGTTTCCGAGTAATTGCATTTTGTAATTATTTATGTGACAAGAACAAGCCGTTAACAAGAACACTCGGCATATATTAAATGTGTGGCGAAATTTATCTGCACGCTATAAATTATGTATTGACAGCTACGATAAACAGATCTGTCACGGTGACAATAAATTATTGATAACTCAGGAATTAAAAGCGATTTTAAAAACGATTCCTCAAAAGGGAAATGTTGTAAAGGAAACAAAACGAATGATGCTTTCGTCACATTGTAACTAGCAAATTTGACGTCAATGTTACTGCATTTTTTGTCACTGAATATGTAATAATACACCTAAATTAATTCCGATAAATTTATAGAATATGTTTTAAATAAATGTTCCATTTTATCACCGAAATATTTTATAAGAACTGTTTACAGGGATGTGTAAAGGGATTAAATAAATTTATTTTATGATACAATTATACAAAATAAAAATAAAAGACGTTTTATTGTTAAACATTTCTATGTAGAACAATTTAAAGATTTTATTACCAAAACACACAAATGCAATTACTCTTTGTTATTAATTTGCACTTTTTTCTATTTTGATCTAATTCCTGTTTATGATTTTAAATCAAAGAGTTTATTTACAGGCTTGTTTAATATCCATCTCTCGTCTCATAACGTTTTGTTTTGTTTTCATTTAAAAGTTCTGTGTTTTGTCAAGCGAAAAGGTAAACATTTTTTATGTATTTAATGATACAACTTTTTGATTTTGTGTATCTATATGTTCCACATGTAGATTTATTCCGAATGCATCTCGGCTACATAATTTCTTTATTATGCAGTAGTGTATCGAATAGTGGTGTCTGCTATAATTGCGTTATATTAATTAATTATTACGTTTCATAATTACCATGTAGTAAAGGGTATGAAAATGATATATTGATGGAAAATTTTCACAACATTATCATCATAACTCCTGTGGGGATGTCGTGTAGCGCCGTACAAGTTAGATATTTGTACTGCACTTATATTAGTCACGTCATCAATGCATTGGTGACATAAGTTTACGCGAATTTTCCCATTACCATGAAAGTTCCTTAACGGATTTTATCGTGCTTTATTTAGTTTTTTTTAACTGGCCCCACGTTTCAGAAGCTTTCCAACTACAATGGTCATGGGTGGGCCGAGATGTCAGAGATCGCAAGTTATTAAAAGTAATTGATGAATTATAATCACCTAGCGATTCGCCCTGGTTTCCCCCGTAAAAGAAGAAGAAGGCTATACACTAAAATCTTCACAATGCTCTCCTTCTATAGATGAAAACCGGTCAGTAATTTTTGAGAAAATTGATCACATACAGACAGGCAGCATTTATGGACTATATTTTATAATAAGTGTAGATTAGTTGTACCGATTAACGCGAAAATATTTTGTGGGTTGTGTTTGTTTTTTTTTTTCATATTTTAGAGAAGATGGTTGCTTCCTTCCCTCTGCTTGAGTCTCCGTAATAAACACAAAACTTAAGACAGCAAGCACTACTATACTATACAAGAAGCACTTCTCAACAACTAAATAGTTATCATTCCTCTTGTACCCTTATATCTCACTCCACCTGTGCCCGTTATTGTTGAAAAGCAAATGAAACGTCGTACTTATTAAATAAATTTATCACCTTATCAAATTTCAGCGGTTAGTACGCGACAGTTGGTCGCTTGTATTCAGAACATTTACTGTCTCATATAGATGCTAGGAAAGCCTTAACCTGCTTTAGTCTCAGGTTTTAATAAAAGAACACTAAGACTATTATGTAGTTTTCTGTTTTTCATGATATCAGTGGATGTGGAAATGGATTAAATGTAATGAGGAAAATAATATCTGTAAAAGTGGACACCTTCGTGATCTCGCCAGCTAAAGTATAAAATTCAATCATCCGTATTATTACTGAAGATTTAACCTTAAAGTGTATACTGTAATGTCGCAGTATAAATAAATGTTAAGATTAGGTAACTTATTTCATGGTAAATTTGTATTATTAGTGCTCTTAACTCCAAGGGAGATGAGAATTCCGCCAATGTTTGACATTTTCTAATGTTACCAGAGTCAAATGTTGTAGCCATATCTGGTGACTTGAATTATCATCTCTCTTGAGTTTGGGTCATTTTCTGTGATGTGGCTCTGAGTCTGACGTGACAATTGTGGTAACAGCAGCGGAGCAGTGCGGCCGGTGCCGCGCGGGCGCGCGCACTCTCAACCTCAACAAGTTCTGCAGCCGAGACTACGGTGAGTGCCACCTGTACCCATACGAGCTTATATAGCGCGGAGAGACAAACGGTGTAAATGGAGCCACCAACAGTCCACCGGCTACTCGCAAACCGCGCGAAGTCCTGTAGTCATCATGTGAGCCAGAGGATGTGTCGGAACATTTCGGCTACAATGCTCAATGCTGTACTGCTAGCATCCTACCCCACCATCGGGGTATATGCCTCCTAATGCTTTAAAATGAACAACAATGAATGGGACTATTATTAGCCGCTAAGAGCTTGGGGAAGAACACACAAAGCACGAGAAACACCAGTAATACGAGTCCTATTCAGGTGCAGTCACTAAACAACATGTCGCCCGACGAACGAAGACACAGGGACGCTTACGTTTACTCTTAAGCGTAACTATTAATGCGCATTGTCATTTAGCGCGACCGATTTCCAGTTACTCTCCTTGATCCCGGATCCCGGATCTGCATTAGAAGCTGTGTCATTTTAATCACTATACCGGTCTTATGTACAAGCCAATATTGTCCAACATGAAAGTATCCGATCATACCTACTGCTAACGACTTTATGGCCAAAAACTCCTAAATCACAACCAATCAATGCAACCAATATATTGGTTAAATCTGTGTAAGTCTATACAATTCGTCTGTAATGTACCAATGGACTATGACATTTTTGTCTTTGTTATTTATTGTGCAGACCCGGCCTGGCAAAACCGGGGAAGTATCCCGTACTCACGTAATAGCATTGTGAATTGACAACCGCGCCGTCACGTGTCGTGCTGACTGTCTAGTTCGGATGACCCATCGTACACAGCCCTCTACGCAGTATTCCCGTATTGGATATGCGGGAGTATTGCGTATAAATAGGGCATATGGGTCTGTGGTGGGTTTGCTTGACGATTGACCTGCTATTAGCCAGTTTCCGGTTCAACCTGTGTTTTATGCTTGCGCAGTCATAATGGGTCGCGTGGTGGGTCGCGAGGCCGCGGCCGGCGGCTGGGCGCGGCTCGCGCTCAACGTGCAGGCGGTGTACAAGCGCGCGCCGCGGAGCCGTCTGCGTCGCGGGCCCGCGCCTCTCTACGTGCGCGCCGCGGACCTCGCCTGCAAGTGCCCCAAGATCAAGATTAACAAGTAACTGTATTTATATATTTCAGTTTACTTACTAAGTGGTATAACGTACTTACACTGCAGTATATAAACGGCCGTTGTGAAAATGTGACGCCGGCGGTGCGTAATGGTCAGGCGTGTCGCTAGCTAAGTTCGCTAGCAGCTCGGGTGCCAGCATGCTGACTGCATGATTGTATGGGTTGTTGTTATACTCGCTGACTGGCGCTAGTGAACTTTCGTCACTGCATTTGGATTTAGGATATTCACCCCTTATTCTCAACCAAATTATGAAATAAAATAAGAATAAATTCTATCTTATCTTATCTTTACGATTTTATCGAAATATCAAACAAATTACTGAATACGTTTTGATGTTTTAAGTTTACGCGAAGTGTTACTCATTACAGCAGCTTTACAGCAACCACCATGACACATGGTCACAATGGTTGCTGTAA
>JAFELO010000674.1:455246-485418 GCA_017140195.1 Eumaeus atala | reverse complement strand
TAGATTTTATTATTTTAATTAAATAAAACGTTTAAACGTTAACGTTTTATTTAATTGCATACTTGCACACAATTTTAAAACTTCTTTAACAATAAGTGACATATTATGACGCGGCCAATTAGTTTGATTATATACCTTTAAAAAGATTTTACTGCCAAGCTGTATTTGAAGTCTATTGAATTTTTGTCTATTGATTTATAATTATGGTCGAATGTCGATGTCTGGGCCATCTCCTTGTATTGGGTCTGTAGGAGTACGTGGTGTGGGGCCTGGGCGCTCGGTTCGTGGAGCCGCAGCCGGCGGACCTGGCAGCGCTGTACGCGGAGTCCGACCCTCTGGCGCCCATCATATTCGTATTGTCTACAGGGACGGATCCAGCAGCTGGTGAGTTCAATGTTTAGTCACAGCTTAATCTTATATATAATATTGTAGTGTAGCCGTGTTAGTTGCCTGACTCCTCCGATCCTGACCTATTTTTACCAAACTTATATGCATATTCAGTAGGCCTGAGAATCGGCTACTATCCATTTTCCAAACCACTAAGTGATAAAGGGTTATTTACAATATGGGTTGTTCACTAGAAATTACATAGAAATAATTTTGATGCCAAAACAACATGACACTGACTGACAGACAACACAATGCGAAACTACTGCTTTAAATTCGTTATGATGTAAGTAAGGTCTTTCACAAATTCAAACCCTAAGGTAGTGAGATAGGGGAGCGAAGCTAACAATATGGAATTTTACCATGATACGCGGAAGAAACCCTGGGGTGTTGCCTATAATGTATGTCGCAGTCGGATTCTCTAAATCGCCGTATTTCATTACGGCTAGCCATTTCCAAAAACAGGGCCGTTTTACTTTGTGGCGGGTCAACGATTTGCCGGATTGAATACGGCTAAGTGAAATTGCGCCACCTTCTAGCGCAATTTCACTACAAAACAAAACGGCCCTGTTTTTGAAAATAGCTACCCGTTATGTAATACGGCGATTTGTACAATACGACCACGACATATATATTCTGCTTATATTAACGTGAATATTATTATTATTATTATTAAGACTCTTTTTTGTGAATTATAATCGCATCCATTTTTTAATAAACCCCCCTCCCTCCACTTTTGTGTTTTTAAATAAAAATAAAAAGTAATTTATATTTATTATAAAAATAAATTTGTAGATCTTTTGAAATTTGCTGACAAAATGAAGATGGGAAAGCGCTTTGAAAGCATTTCACTGGGCCAAGGCCAGGGACCTTTAGCCGAGTCCATGATGAAAATCGGTTGTGACCTTGGGAACTGGGTGTTCTTTCAGGTAAATAACACTTTCACTTTTATAAGAGGTATTGCAATACTGCGGCCCATTGGAGGATAGGAGGAGAGCAACACATGACAGTAATGCGGATATCTATGGGCGTCGTTATTTCTTTTCATTTATTTAAACTCAAGTTTTATTACAAACGTCAGATTAATAAAAACTATAAGATATAAATTTTTTTTTGTGATATATCTATAATTTTCGGATTTATTCTTATATTTGTAATAATATTCTGGAAATTCTTCTGTCCAAGTTTTATAATTCTATGTCAACCGCAAGTAGTCTAGACAGGTTTTAGTTTTTGTGCGAACCCATAGAAAATATGCATATGTTGGTTGTGCCTCTAAATTAGCTAGTATTTGATATGAATTTTTGCGTGATCCGCGTTAACGAGAAAATGTTCTTGACAGACATACAGACCAACCGTCAGACGGATAATAATTAAATAAAGAGAATTTTAGCTAATTCGTCATGTACCAATGTTTGTGTCACACCATGGTCTGCGCGGGATTCGAACACGTATGAACCTATGAGCACAACTCTTCATGTTTATTTTGCAACTGAACCAGAACTGTCACCTGTCGCCGTCGTGGATGCCGGTGCTTGAGCTGAACGTGGAGCACATCCAGCCGGAGCTGGTGCACAAAGACTTCCGCCTGTGGCTCACCTCCACCCCCTCGCCGTTCTTCCCGGTAGCGCTACTTCAGAATGGTAACATCATTTGTTGGTTAAGATGAAAATATTCCGTTTTCTGTAGAAACTTCGTTGTGTGTTCCTCTCTAAAGTTTCACAGTCACCACCTATTTTTTAGGTATAGGGGGGCAAACAAGAAATCGAAGCCTTTACACAACTACCGATTCCCATGAACATCCTCATAATTACAATAACGATGCGTTGCCCTCCTCTCCTCCTATCGAACCTCGTCCAATGGGCCACCGGCTAAACACCGCACAAGTCGTGACGCTGAAGCTGTCACTTTACGTACCATATAGCAAGAGGTACCTTCCAGGTCGTCTCGGCCCAATTCCGCTGCAGTGCAGCATGGCACTACCACTTACGAAAGATATGTACATAAAAATTATCATTTACGCAGGATAGAACAATACATTTATCCTAATCCTCCGATACCAGACTCCGTCTGTTTGGAAACGGATACCGCACAAGTTGTGTCCACGGGTACTATAGAGGTATAAGGTCCTTAAAGTTACGCGAGCGAAAATACGGGACGGTGCTAGTTACACTTATCTTGAGTAGAAAATCTAAATTTATTGTAACTTTTTTTACATTTTCACTCATATATACACGGCACATAGATGTGCCGTACGATTTACGCACAATTTCCTCCTGCGCACTCCTACATTATGAGATCAGCTGCCGTCATCGGTATGTCCGGACCGACAGGGCTCTTTAAGAAAAGATCTGACTCTCATCTCAATGGCCGGCAACGCGTATGCGAAACCTCCAACATCAGTGTTCTAGCTGTTTGTGGGCGTCGGTAATCACTTGCCTTTAGTGACCTTTTCTCATTTGCACCCAATATCATGAAAAAATTACTAAAGTAGTTCATTTGTAACACCAGGTTACAAAATGACCGTCGAGCCACCGAGAGGAATAAAAGCGTGTTTATTAAAAGCCTACATGAACCAAGTCCCAGATTTTGGCGATTACTTTAATTCTAACGACAACAAAGTGCCTAATTTCAAGGTATTTCATATTATTAATTGTCTGTATTTGATATACAACAAGGTGTATAACAGAAATTTGTTGAATCAGTAATCTTACAGCTGTAATAATTGTAAAATGCTGATAAAGACCAAAAAATTGTAAATCTTATAAACAACACATCGTGTTAACACAAAATCCTAGTACTCAAATGTGTTACCCTAAGTATAAATAGACAAGAAAAATTAAACTTAGTGTATATATAGTAGATAATGTCAAGTAACTTAGCCGTTTGAATATTGTTTTTTTCTTATATGTATTAATACTACAATTTTCGCAGTTTTATCAATGGTACCGTCATAAAGCGGCCGTAATACAGCGGTGTATTACGCTCAGTAGATAGTTTACTATGAAAACCAGACGTTACGGTAACCTGTGCTCTTTAGGGAACCATTTTGTAGTCAACGTTCTAGTGACGTCATTTAGCGCTATAAGATTACTTTTATATAAGTTTATTATGCTAAAACAATCTTCTATCTAAATCATAGATGTTATATCTAAGGCAAAGCAGTAAAAAGGTGTGTCTGCATAATATATTTTTAGAATGAAACATTTTTGTTGTATAGCTAACAAGTCTTGGCAACATATAGGGTGTAATTTGTTTTGAAATTATTTTAAAGAAGAAGACGTACGCGGCAGAAGTCGCGGATATAAGCTAGAATGTAATATTACGACTTCTTTGTGAGGGCGTCAAAGCTTTAACGGCATATTTGAGCGAGAGGTACTTCCCTAATACGTAGTAAACGGCCGCAGTAGCACTTTTCCTAAAAGTAACATTCCCGCTACGCTCCAGTGGCTGGTGTTCTCGCTGTGCCTATTCCACGGCGTGGTGCTGGAGAGGCGCAAGTTCGGGCCGCTCGGCTTCAACATCCCCTACGAGTTCACGGACGGCGACCTCCGTATCTGCCTCGAGCAGCTCCACATGTTTCTCACGGAATACACCGAAGTGCCGCTCCGGGTTTGACATAATTCATGGCTTTGGTTTTAAATTTAACATTTGTATAAGGCTGTCTGATGCTTGTCGTATGAGGCTTGACGCTTGAGGCCCGGCTATATACGTTTCCGCTGGCGTAGCAGATGGTACACGTAGTACTTAATATTGCTTGCCTCAGCATTATAGTCTGTCACGTGCAGTTACGTTAAATATAGAAGTTTCACTTGTGTCATGGTTCCTTAAAATCACGCTCTTGTTTTTTATTTTTTATATAAGATATGGGGGCAAACTGGAAAACGTCTTTGGTGGCTACTGGCGCCTACTTTTATGACGCCCGTGGACATTCGAATGATTGTTACGCAGATGCGTTGCCCTCCTATCATCCCCTCCCACCCCCAACGGGCCACGGGTTACCCACAAACCGCACGAAACGCGACACCGACGCTGTCACTTTACGGCGGTATTATGTGAGCGAGTGGGACCTCCCCGGTTGTGCCGGCCCAAATCCGCTGCACAGGAGGATGTAGTGTCATGCACCATGCATGGCGCCACCTCTCCAATGCAGCATGCCACTACCTCTTCAGTACGACCTCGTAACTGTCACTATAGCCCAGCGCTATGTGAGAGAGAGCTAATGGATTGCAAAGAAGCAACAGTAACACAACTTTCAAAAGAACAAAATACGAGCGTGATTTAGAGCACACGATCGAAGTATAACTTAGTTATACAAATCGTAAACCTCGTTCTTTTTTCATTAACTTATATCGCCCTCTCAATTTTCGTTTTCGTAACCCTCTCAATAACCAATCACCAGTTTACTCCCTAAGCTAAACGTGCATCAAGAAGTTTTACTTCAAAAGTTATCTCTAAAAAGCCATTGTTAGCATGCATATGTAAAATTGAGCTTTAGTTCAGCTTTAGCTTTAACTCATCGAAGGGTACCGGTATATTCATATTAACGAACCTAACAAACTGACGTCTACGGCGTTGGTGTCTTAACCCAATTTCGTGAAGTATTTAACTATTTTGGCGCTAAAACAAAGTTTAAAGGTTCGGCATTTAATTTTGTTTTATAGCGTTGATAATAAGGCGATGGGATTCGTTTGGCAACTACTGACGCCCATCATATGCGTCGCCCTCCTTCACCTTATCTCCCCAATGGGCCTCCGGCTATTCACAAGCCGTACGAAATGCGATAGCATGTCCATCAACTTTAAATCTGTATCCTGTGAGCTAGAGGCACATCCTTGGTCATGCGGGTCCAATTCGGCTGCAATGCAGTATGACAGTGACCTCTAACTGAATACATTGCTGTTCCAGATGCTGACGTACACGGCCGGGCACATCAACTACGGCGGGCGCGTGACGGACGACTGGGACCGGCGCTGCCTGCTCGTGCTGCTGGCCGACTACTACAGTACATCCGTGCTCAACGAGCGCTGGCTGTTCGACGACAGCGGCGCCTACAAGCAGGTGATACCATTTCGATTGGCGCACAGCCAGCTGAATACAATTGATATATCAATTATGTTACGTTACTGGAATAAGTTGCAAAATCCAAACATTTGTATAAAAACTATAAATCAAATATACTAGTCCTCATAAACACTACATATGTAAGAAAGAGATGCAGTTATAGGTACTATGACAACTTAAAACAATCAAGATACAATGACCTGTATTTAGTAGCACCCACCTGTAGCGCCACTGTTGCTATGAATTATTATACGCTGCGTAGCTGCTAAGAGTTTTTTGTGTCACATGTTACAATTTACTGGGCTACGTATCATGTTACTGATGCATATTCCTGACTCAAACTCGTGATATTTTGCCCTACTCTAACGCCTCTAACGGAGTTTTGATTTCAAAAATTATTCAAAGTTATAATTTCGAAAAATGTGCGTGTCTCAAACATTGAAATTTCTGAGATTTTAGATGCAGTTCAGAATTTAACTTTTTATAATGGACTGTAGCGAGATACAAGAAATATTTTGTTGTCACTTCTTTTTGCCTCCTCGTACTGCACTCCATCAATGACAATTCTTATATTGAATAATTCTTGTTTTCAATTTTAAACAAATATTTTTAGCAACCCTCCTCGCTGACTATCGAGGACTATACAAAGTACATACGAACTTTGCCTCTGAACGACGACCCATCTCTGTTTGGACTGCACAGCAACGCCAACATCAGCTACGCGATGTCGGAGACTAACTCCTGCATCAGTACGTATGAGCATATTTATGTTGTACTATAACGAGAACGATCATTAACCAGACCAGTTAAAGTGTAGACTTGTCCCAGGTGTATGATAGAAATTGAATTTTAACTAGATAGACGCTCTCTGTTAACGTGCTAGGAATTAGAGTGGATAACCAAGCAATTAAATAGGCAATGATTCTGCATCTTCATCAGCCAGAAGACGTCCACGGTAAGACGTGCATCTCATCCGGACAAAAGAGTTAACGTTGTTGATATAGTGGCTAATATCTGCGGGTATCTACAGTCAATAAAATTGTGCATTCATATTATTACTTTTTTCGGAAGGATTTGAGAGTTGTGGATAGAGAGAGGAGATGCCTTTGCGTGGCAGTGGGATGCACTAGGCTACTATTAGTAATAAAGAGTAAATATTTATGATGATAATACATGAACTAGAAATTTCAAAAGATCTGACAGGATACCAAAATAATCTAGCGTAACGGTCGTGCGCGCAGGACGAGCAGGCAAAGTGACGCGCAGGTAAACTAACGCCCGAGTACAGTGACCCGCAGGTAACTGACGCGCAGGTACAGGGACGCGCAGGTACAGTGACGCGCAGGTACAATCACGCCATGTACAGTGACGCGCCGAAAAAAACAAATTTTATTTTAACGGATTTCATTGCGGACTACTTAGGTACGAGGGTAGATCCAAAAGTTCCAAGCCCGACCAAGGAAATGAAAGAAAAGTGGATCTAAATTTATTTTTATTTTTCGACATAGTCTCCATCTAGTTCAACACACTTCTTCCACCTGACCTGCAACTTGTTTATCCCTTCGAAAAAAAAGATTTCGGAAGGTCGGCGAAATAATCGTTTACTGCGATTACTACCTCATCTTTGGTCGAAAATTTCTAGCCACCCAAATGTTTTTTCAAATTTGGAAATAAATGATAATCCGAGGGGGCTAAATCCGGCGAATAAGGTGGGTGGGGCAACAATTCGTAGCCACAATCATGGATTACAATCATTGTTTCAACCGAAATGTGAACACGTGCACTTTCTTGATGAAACAAAACTTTCTTACGCAACATTCCTGGCCTTTCTTCTTTTATTTCTTCCCGGAGTCTTCGCAAAAGATTACAATAATAACTAGAATTTATAGTTTGACCTTTCGGTAAATAACTTACAAAAATAATGCCCTTCGCATCCCAAAAAACAGAAGCCATGACTTTGTTAGTCGACAAAACGACCTTAGCCTTTTTCGGTGTAGGAGAGTCTGATCTTTTCCACTGTTTGGGTTGTTGCTTCGATTCAGTAGTATGGTGGTGAACCCAGCTTTCATCCATGGTGACAAATCTATACATAAAGCCCTCGGGATCAGTCTCAAAAAGTTCCAAACAGTCTCGCGAAATTGTGTATCGAACTCGTTTTTGTTCAGCTGAAAGCAACCTCGGGACCCAGCGAGCAGAAACCTTATGGAACCCCAACTCTTCTGTTATTATGTGTTGCACCGGGCCATAACTAATGTTTGCCATCTCAGCTATCTTACCAATGTTCAAACGTCGGCCACCCAGTACGAGATCACAAAGTTTATCGATGTTTTCTTTCGTGGTACATCCTCATGTATGCCTTCCACTCCTAGGATCATCTTTAGAGCTTTCCCGATCCCGCTTAAACTCAGCTACCCACTTCTTGACTCCCCCAAAGTGCTCACCATATCTTGATGGATTTCTTTTGGTGATAGGCCTTTTTTATTGAGGTACTTAATGACTGCACGGTGTTCAATTTTCTCCATTATTGAAAATTGCGTCAGATTGCTTCAAACCAATAATTACAGAAAATTTATCTTGTGCAGTATCGGAATGAAACTGCGCATAATTAATCAATATGACATTAACAAATGACGGTAGATTTAAAAGATGTCATAGCTCCATGTAGGTTAGGCCACGAACTTTTAGATCCACCCTCGTATTTTATAATCTCGACATTTCAGAAACTTTGCAGCTACCATGGACACGGGTGGGCTACGATGGCAGATGTCCTGATGTAACAAGTTATTAAAAATACTTCAACAAATCACGATAACACTCGTTAAAGTAGTTTTGTTTTTACAATTCACGTAAAGTCAAGAAAATCATGTGAACAAAAATATGTTATTAAGTGTGACCATTCAGATACTCTTCGTGAGCTCCAACCGAAGGAGGTGAGCGGGGAAGGAGGAATGACCGCGGAGGATCTCATGGAGAGCGTGGCTAAAGATATCCTCGCGCAGATGCCGCCCCCACTCGATATCAAACACATCGTGGCCACGTGAGTTGACAGTTGACAGTAGTGTTAAACTGAGGCTTTGGAAGCCGGAGCAAAAAATGAGATTGCCAGTCACTGGCATTCAATGAGTCTAATATAGACTCTCATAAAAGGTACACGGGATTCATCCTTAAAAACTCAGTCTCAGGTTTCAGTGTACTTGACATTAAAGACACTCTATCAATCAATATATCGTCCTCGCCGAGCGTTGCTTGCCGTGGTTTAAGTAGACACTGGGAAATAATGGGCAAAACAGGCAGCGCGCGCTTATCAAATATTATAACAGCAGTTTAGGTAAATACGGCAACGTTTGCCCATCCACAACTTAGTGGGAAGATGGTCTACGTGCAGTAACTGATTAGCAGTATTAAACCCGAGCAGTGACCATCATGTTGACGGTCGTTCACGCAGACATGCTGGTATAAGGGCACAACTCGAAAAATTTCATATACAACAGTTTATATTGAGCCATCCAACACTGATACGCTCCAACTCAATTTTTCTACTTGTGCCCTTACATTACTTGGAGAGGGATATGCTGAGTGATCAATGCTACCTATGACTGACGATGATAATGGAAATTTCATTGTATAATACAGTTGGATGCTTCCGTTTGATTGAAATTAACCAAACATAACATCTCACCGTTTCCAAATATAATCCAAAAAACCACTCCTTCGTGACCATGGCTACTGTAAAGCACCTGAAACAACTGGCTTCTTACATTAGTATTTAACATTTATACCGTCTGGTGCAGTGGTGACATAGCTCGAATATGCCCTGCATGTTGCGCGAATACCCGGGTGCTAATCCCATCCAGGTCATGAATGGAAAATCTTAAATTTATAAAAAATATTATGTATATTTCCGGTGCCATGTATGGCACGTGTCAGGGCCAGGCCAACTTGGTGTGATAAGTTCACATACTTTTATTTTTATAGCATAGGGGATGAAACGAGAAATTGGAGACTTATGGTATTATTACTTATAACATCAGCGTTATTGCTATGCTGATGCCTAAAATGGCCCATATTTCATTATTATTAATGTAATGGTATCGAGTAATGTTCCAGATACCCGGTGTCATACAAGGAGTCTCTGAACACTGTGCTCGCGCAGGAGGCCCTCCGCTACAATAAACTGCTCGGCGTCATTACCAACTCGCTGAGGTGAGTTTATGAAGACGGATCACTGCCAAGTGACGACTTCCTAACTGAGCGTGGGTTCAAATCCTGCCGCAAACACATGTGGATCCTATATCAATTTGTGCTAATCTTAGTTCGCGGAGAAGAGTTTATTGCCAACTGCTGTATAAATTGTCGCAAATCATGTTTCTCACATGATTATGATTTTCTCGACTAATTGAAATTAGCACACTCATTAGACCGTCACTTTTTTACTTTATTGACACCTGATCTGCCACGAGGCAATCAGTTGGCCAGCAAAAAAATATTTTAGAATTTTTCAATTTCAAATAACAGCCGGGAATGTATCGGTATCTCACGTTAGCCATTTGTCCTGAGCCGGATTTATCTTAAGTATATCGGAATACCGCCCCATAGAAACAGGGAAATGACAGTACACCTGTGTCTGATCACACATTTTCGCATTAGAGAATATCCTGTACCGACTACCTATCATAGCACATAGGTATTTAAGAAAGAAAGAAAAAAAAACATATATTTGATCTCAAAAGATAACCACAATAGTTTAGATGGAACAATATAAGCAAGAAAGCAAAAGGCCAAATTGGCTACGCTCCAAATAAGCTATGCAGTCATTCAATGCAGCCTGCATTACCTAGCAGTGGTTTTCAACCATAACAGCTGGTGTTTCCTGTGTGTCGAGTCTGTCTCTATACAAATGTCCGCTGCAGCCAAAACTCAGCCAACACCACTGCTTGCTGTTGCTATAATTTACAGTATATTTTTTTACCAATTTATTGTTTTAAGTAATCGAATTGCGTGTGTCTCTTTAGGGATCTACTGAAGGCACTGAAGGGCCTGGTAGTGATGTCGGAGGCGCTGGAAGGCGTGGCAGATAAGCTGGTGCTAAACGCCGTGCCAGCCTTGTGGAGTTCCAAGGCCTATCCGTCTCTCAAGCCTTTAGGTACCACATATTTCTGTTTGTCGCGACTAACGCGACGGCAAAGATGGACATAGCAATAGATTATTTTTTCTAGAGAAGGAGGGGAAACGAATAGACGCAGCCTATTGGTGACTAGTGACGCATATAACGGTCCGTAAGGTTATGATCCTTTACTCATTCGACCTAGTGGGCCTTTTTTATTTTGTTAATGGCTCTAAACAAGAAGTACAATTCACCGGTTTCAAAAGATTCGCCAAGCGACGATCTAGGTGTTATCTTGGTCTTTAGGAGGACATACCTTATATTACTTAGGAATACTTTTTTATTATTTTTTCAGAGGTAGTTCTCTCTAAGGGAATTCCTGGAATACATTAACTATATATTTTTACCAAAATTAGAACACCATTTAATTTTGTTGCCAGCTGCGTGGGTGAATGACTTGCGCCGGCGTATCAAATTCATGCAGACGTGGTCGGCCGAAGGCACGCCGAAAGTGTTCTGGATCTCGGGGCTGTTCTTCCCTCAGGCCTTCCTTACCGGCGCGCTGCAGAATTACGCCCGGAAACAGATTATCGCGATTGATACCATAGCATACGCCTTCGAGGTGGGTATCAACGTATTCCTTTCTAGTCAAGCCCAAATCGTCAAGCCCGCCTCAAAGCTAGGACAGTTGATATGGAGACGGGCTTCAGGATTTGGAGATTATACTGGTGGGTCTTTAAGCCCTTTCGCCTTAGTAGTATTTTAATAGTAGTTAACATTTTAATAGATAAGCTTTTTGGAACCTATTAAAAAAACTATACGTATCTGATTTTTGATGATTCAATATTGCTAGCCGCTCGCCGGGCCGCCACCTAAGAAACCGGAAGACGGGTGTTGTGTGAGCGGACTGTTCCTGGAGGGCGCTCGGTTCAACGTGGGTGATATGGCGCTAGAGGATAGCCGTCCCAAGGAATTACACACTGGTAAGGGACATTTCACACTTTTGAGGATCATATCGTACCAGTGATACGATATAATCAACTTTGGCTGTCATTATGAAAGACAATTAATTTAATTTGCAAATATCTAAGGCAAAATTTCAATCGCATCAATTATATCACATTAAGGAGATGAGATTAATATCGCACTGTCAAAAGGTTATCACTACTCTAGTAGTGCCATGCTTTTAATTCCAGCTAGCCCTCAGTGAATAATATTTTCACCTTAAAACAACTTGACTACGGTGTACAGTTTATGAAGAAAAAGTACTTTTGCACTTAGAGCGTGTAAAATTGCTCTTTTTTGCTTGGCGGTGTTTCGATAGCGCGATGAAATCTTGCAACAGTGCCATCTAGCGGTGTTTTATATCTCCAGAGATGTCTATAATCTACATGCGGCCGGAACAGAACCACCGCACGCCGACGGGAGCGTACTGCTGCCCCGCATACAAGACTCTGACGCGCGCCGGCACCTTGTCCACCACCGGCCACTCCACCAACTACGTGATGACCATCGAGCTGCCCACGCACAAGCCGCCAAACCAGTGGGTCAAGCGCGGCGTCGCGCTGTTCTGCGCCCTCGACTACTGACTGACTCACACTGCGCACACAGTGTGTGCTGTGCTGATACACAGTGCTTTACAGCCCCTCTTTCGCATCGGTCCCCCTGTACGACAAACCTACTCTAGTTGACGTCTGAAGAAAATGTATGTACTTGGTCATAAGGGCTGCCTACGGTAAACTTATAGCTTGATCACAATATTTAGCTATTCTTGGCGTCTATGATGTCGTATCATCGGTCTAGTGTCTCAGGAGCCGGGCGCGAAGGAGCAGAGGGGAGTCACGAGTTGGATCGCAATAATACGCAATATTATGTACACAGATGTTTAAACAACATTGTGCTTAAATTTGTATTATAACTTAAATTTGTATTACAATTATTTTAAAAGCATTAAATGAAATAGTTTTAAACAATAAATATTTATGTAATAACAAATACTATTTTTACGTGTACATTTCCTTATATACTTATCCCTTTTTTAGTCTATGGCACTCGGAAATTATGTATTCTATTGGTGAAATATTTAATTTTAAAATCGATTTAGTAATTCTAAAGATACAAAGTTAGGTTATGTTTGTAAATTAATTGTAACATTACTATTTTCACATTTTTATATATTATAGGTGGACAAACGAGGAGTGAAGTGACTACCACTGCCCACAAACATCCAAACAATTGTTATAAAGATCCGTTGACCTCCTTTTCTCCTGCCACTGGCGTTTCACTAGTCGCTCGAAACGCTATAGTGAAATTAGAGAGAGGTACCCCGGTTGTAATAACAACATTTACTTACCAGGGAAATAACCTGACACGTGAGATATGTAAAATAACACAAAATATTATCCGTTGTAAATAGTTAGTAGTGTCATAGTAATTTCTAGAATAAGCGTCTTATCTGCTGATAACCTGCGAGGGTCAGCCGCGCACGTTTGCGCTTCTTTTATATCTGGTCTATTCTCGTCAGACCTAGAGATATTGCAGCAGTGCAGTTGATTTAAGCACGAGGGCAATGTTCTCGCTCACAGGATGCGCAAACTGACAGCTATGCTGTTCTTTTGTGTGTGGTGTGTGCGACTCCGGTGGCCCACCGTGCGGACCAATACCTTTTAATGACCGATATGCGGATGTTTATGGATGTCGATAGGCACCAGGAAGGTCCGTCAGCTCGTTAGACAGATATAGAAATGACTTGTTTCGTGCAGGTTGTAAGACCAGTGTCAAGGATGAAATAAAGGAAAGCAACGCACACTCATGAACTTTGACAGCTTAAACTACAAAATGAAAGAAAGAGAAGGAAAATGTGTGCTCGCGTCTCTCTCTTTCTTGCAATTACAGTAATATACGAGACCTTTTTTTTTTGCCACGGGGGAAACGCATTTACGCGCCTTCACTGGCTCTGGGTGGGATCCACAAAAACCACCGCGAGTGCCATCAGTGCCGCCCTTGGTGAGGTGCCCCGGAACAGCAAATCATAGAACGGCAAGTCAGCCCCCGAAGGGACCGACGCACCTCCAAAGATGGGGTTGTCCCGCACCACATGACAACCCCACACGCCAGGCTAAAATAAAATAGACAATATAAGCGAGCTAATGAGCCTTTTGGACTATGTTAGTGAGTCTATCACAGTGACACCAGTGATATGTGCGATAGTGCTACAGGCCAGTGCCGGTAGTTACCAGAGTGGCAGTGGCTGCATCATCTATATACTTATATAGTACTAGCTGTTGAACGCGACTTTGTCTACGTAGAATACTGACAACCATTTCCGAGTGTCATTCATCATCATCGTAATTACCAGCTCTTATTAGTCCACTGCTTTACATAGTCCTCTCTCAGTGAACGCCACGACGACCGAGCTCCTGCTACTCGCGTTCACTCCGGACCGGCTACTGCACGGAGATCGTCTTCCCACCTGGTGAACGGTCGACCAACACTTCGTTTTTCCAAACGCGGCCTCCACTCCAAAACCTTACTGGCCCATCTGCCATCTGATCTTCTGAGTATGTGGCCAGCCCATTGCCACTTCAGCGAGCCTATTCTACACGTGATATCGGATACTTTAGTTCTATGCCTTATGTCTTCATTATGAATTCCAACGGACAGAGAAATAACCAACATAGCACTTTCAATAGCCCGTTGAGCTACCGCAAACTTGCGGACCAGTCCTGAATTAAGTGGCCATGTTTCGGCCCCGTAGATCATCACGGGAGAACGCATTGATTTAATACGCATTGAATGAATTTTGCGTTCAAGGCTACGTTAGAATGTGACGAAGGTTCCGGAATGCTGCCCAACGCAACTGAATCCTTCTATCGGCTTCCTTCTCGAAGTTATATCTACCTAAATGGTATAGTTGCCTGAGGTAGACTTATTCGTCTATGACTTCGAGAATAGCACCATCGACGTTGACGTTGACCGGCCTGGCGAGAACGTGTTCGTTCAACATGACCTTTGTCTTGTCCAAGTTCACCCTAAGGCCAATACGTCGGGAGGATTCATTTAGGCTGTGCAACATTTCCTGCAAGCTCTTCAAAACGATTCGGCCAACGCAATGATATCGTCGGCGAATCGAAGATGTGAGAGGTACTCGCCGTTAATATTTATGCCGCATTCTTCCCAGGTTAAAGTCTTAAAGGAGCAGCGTCATACAATGCTCTCACTTCGACGTATCGACAATAGATCTGACGTCGCTGTACAGCTTCCAGTACAATAGCTCATAGCTCTAAGGAAGCTTCTCAATTAGTCGACGGAGTGCAACGTGGGCATTATCCGACGTCAGTGATGGTTAGGTAGGGTGTTGGCTATGAAGGAGTGACAGAGACATTCCTGTGAAAAAGGTATCAAAAAGCAGGCACAACTGTATCTTGAGAAGGTAGTTCAGCCCCTTAATAACACCATGTTCAATAACCAAGTATGGTCCTTCCAGCTAGAGAACTACCCTTCATGTTCAATAACCAAGTATGGTCCTTCCAGCTAGAGAACTACCCTTCATGTTCAATAACCAAGTATGGTCCTTCCAGCTAGAGAACTACCCTTCATGTTTCTTACCAACCAGTGATCAGGCTTAGGAAAGTGAATATTTAATTTGTGAGGCAGTGTGCTTCAACAGCAAGATATCAGAAATGTTCAAACGTACTAGAATATTTACTTATTGGAATATTTAAAAATACTATTAAAGAGATTTATGAAAAGGTAGTGCCATGCTGCATAGAAGGATCTAGCGCCATGCATAGTACATGGCACTACATCCTACTATGCAACGGAATTGGGCCGGCACGACCGGGGAGGTACCTCTCGCTCACATAATACCGACGCACAGTGACAACATCATTGTCGCGTTTCGTGCGGTTCGTGAGTAGCCGGTGGCCCATTGGGAGAGTGAGGAGGAAGACAACGCATCGGCATACTAATGATGTGGATGTTTATGGGCGTCGGTAGTCGTAAAAGGGCTCCCATTGCTCGTTTGCCGCCCTCTTCTATATAAGAGAAGTGAGTCTATTCTGTTGTAAGAGCCATTGGAAAGTAAAAGAATTTATTGAGCTACCACTCCATGGCAATTGCTGCTTCTTCCAGGCTGTTTCTGACTAAATATTGTAAACTAACTGTTTAACCGTAACCACCATTTTAAATTGTGATCCCGTAAAATTGAGTTTCTATCGCCGGTTATTTTCAGGGGGTCGACACTTTTAAGTAAATCGTTGTGACTGTACTAAGTGAAAGCAATGTCAGGCTTACATACTTGTAATAAGGTTTATATGTACTTCCTTATTAAGTTGTAGTGCACGAAGAACCGTATCGATAACTTTGATAGGTACTAGATAATGACAAAACAAAGTATAGTACCTACCATACAGACACGAGATTTTTGAAAAGTATATTTGAATTCCGCTTTCAGGCGTCGATTATGGGTAAAAGCAACAGGCGATGAGGAATTAGATTATGTGCCAATTGAAAAATTGCACAAGCTGAAGTTTGTATGGGTTGGTTATTTCAGCCATGATTGCTTTAATGAGAAAGGAAACCGTTTATCTAAGTCTGCTGTGCCTGCCGAGAGGCTCGGCTGACCACCACTGTCTGATGATCCTTTAAAAGAGTTCCCTTTACATGTTCATTCCTTTCATGCGGGAAGAGAAAGCCCGGGTGAGTAAATATTTCTTCTAGCAGGTATAATAATTAGGCATATAGGGAATGCGATAGCTTTAGATATTATATGAAAAGTCTGTGCTTCTCATATAAACATTAACTTATAACATTAACTATTGTCCTCCTATGATTTTAATCTTGTTTATTAATAGTATAAATGCAAAAGGTATGCTTGTATATTTGTTGGTAATTATTTTATACATAAACTAATAATCGTATTATAATTAAACTGCAATAATCATGTTAGAGATATTTTTTATAATATTCCAATATTAATTTAATTGTCACATTGTCCCACCACCTTGACCTATGGTTTAAGTGGTGGGATTATTAGTTTATGTTTTTAGATTTCAAATCTTTTTGATTCCGTCAAGATTACAGGATCACAAAGATTACAAGGTTTAATTATGTATGTCGAGCCTTATAGGAATACAATAATAATTATGTATGTCGAGCCTTATAGGAATACAATAATAATTATGTATGTCGAGCCTTATAGGAATACAATAATAATTAAAAAATAAACTATCACATTCACACAACATCACCTAGTCTCTATTAAATATTTGATAATCCTTCGTTTTTAATAATGATTACTTATTATTGAAAGTTGATGACAACTATCCAAGTAGAAGTATACCTAAGTACCTTGTTAGGTACTGACATTTCAATACTTATACCTAATCATCAAATTAGTTATAAAGTACATATATTCAAAGTTAGAATAAATTAACATCATTATTTATTGTTTTCAGTACTGACCGACTAAATCAAGATTCCTTGGAGAATTTGTTTTATGACAACATAGTGCAACAAACAGAAATCCAACATGTGATCATTTTAGAGCTGCTTTAAAATCAAGTATAATTTTTAGTTTGTCTGGCCCCATAGCCATGGTTCAAATTGTGAAGTTGACTATAATGGCTTACTTACATCTTATCAGGAAATTACCGGGATTTTAGAGCATGCAAGGGAGAAAGAGGCTGGGTCACTAATTGTAAGATCTGAAAATGACATCAATGTTAATTACCCTGTGCTGTATTTACCTGAAGATTAAGAAATTGAGTATTTTGAAAATTCACTGTGTAGCTTTGAAGAGCAACCAGTAGTTTTTATTGATGGATACTTAGCTGCCAGAGTTAGCTAAGTCCAATTGTGAAGATCGCAAACTTTATTTGAAGGAGGATAATCGGAATTTGGAAATCCTCAATACAAATATATCTCATTAAAGGAATAGTGGGTAGGAAAAATTTCGTTAACTTATCCAACGAAAGAATTATTGCATTGAAGCAAAAAAATGTTTATGAAAGTGTTGTAGCTCCTGACTTACACCAACTCCACATCAGCCAATTTTGTACCTTGAAACCAAGTACTCATTGTAGTATGACGTGGAATAAATGTGATACTCATTTTACACATGTAAATGAATATTTATTCAGTAAGCTCTTTATTAGAAGTCCATGTAAAATAATAAATTCCGAATTTGTAATATCAGAGCGTGATGTAGCTGATAAAATTAAAAAGTCACATCAGCAAAATAAAAATAAGCAGTAGTAATTTAAGTCTTTTGTTTTATTAAAAATCATTGATTATATGAATCTAAAAAATAGAAATAAAATATCTATAATTATCATATTGTCAATAACACAGAACAGCACTATTAATCGACATCGATACATTCTGAAATAGTTTACGTTGCACCTCACTATTTACGTGATTCAGTTGGCACAGCTGCTTTATTTCAACGATATCACTTTCGGAATATTGGTAATGTTTATCATGCACAATATCTGTGTGTGTGTTTGTGTGTGGGTGTGTGTGTGTGTGTGTGTGTGTGTGTGTGTGTGTGAGTTCGGTTATGATGTAAGCACTCAGTGCCAACTCTTACCAGTATTACATGCTCTTTGATTATTTTCAGATCTGGGTTAGATTTGAAAGAAACGGTAGTAGAATATTTTCTTTCAATAAGACATTTTTCAGAATCCTATTTTGACCAAGAAAAATCATTTCCCTTTATTTAACAATTGCCCCTTCGCAAAACTTATGATTCAATAACTTCAGCGGATTAATATTATAGAAGAAAAATAGTTAAAGCTGCAGGACCATGGTTCAGGAAGTGTGCACAGCATAACAGTGAAGACCGTGAAGGAATCTGTCGAGCACGTAATACCGATTATGCCGCTGTGTACAGGAAATAGATATGTTGCGCGTTTTCTGTGGTTTGCGAAGAGATAAGGTGAACGAAGGCAACGCATCTTCATAACATCTTGTGTGGATGTTGGTGGGTGTCAGTAGCCACACACGCCGTACTTCCGCTTCAGTAATTTTGTTGATAAAATATTACACTATTTAATACACAAAATTTAAAACATTATAGTTCCTTCTTTGTTCATGTTTACAAATAGGATTACCTTTTTTTCGAACCGATTTAAATTAATAAACAATATTGATACACTTTAGTAATTATTTTATATATTTCAAGCAGAATTAGGTTGAGCATATGGACACCGTTGTGATGTTACGTAATAAAAAACAATAATTGAGATTAGCTTTATTAGGTATTGGTATTAAAACTTTAGCGAAAATGTAAGTCTTCGACAGAAGTAAAGAAAACGATATTTTAAACTTCTTTTATTAACAAAAAGAACTTGCTATGTGCTAGATATTTTAGTTTTTCGAATTCCAAGTTTAGACAAATACAGTGTATTTGTTATTTTTTGTAACCTAAATTATATTACAAATATTTAGTAGCGTTTTTTATACGGCATAGGCACAAACTCTACCTCGTCCTTCAGATCTACAGCATACGTGGTCATCTCCACTTCGGGCTGGCTTTTGGGTATTTCATTCGTTTCCAGTTCTCTGTCCACCTGATCTCCGCGGTTGAGGCCGACGTCAGCCTCCTGAGCTCTATCCTCGTGAGTATTCCCCAGGTCCTCCCGACTGTGTTCTGGAGCTATTGTGGTATTGACTGGCTCCGGTGTCACGGCATCTCGCTTCAGGGGGAACACGATCCTCAAGACACCTCCGGTGAAGGCCCAGCTGCCCTTGGGCTCGACACTCTCCGGCAACGTGTACATCAACAGATAATTGTTCATATTGTGCCCTCCATTAGCGTGGACCGCCTGCACCATCAGGACGTTCGTGTTAGCCTTCACGACGATCTCCTTCTCGGAGTATCCTTCCAGGGGTATGGTCACCACATACTCGTCACCCTCGATGGCCACGGAGGTGCTGACCTGGAACCGCTTGCCGAGGTCCGCCATTGCAGCTTCGAGGTTCATCATTTCTCGTCTAAACTTGTCCCAGAAAAGCCCCGTGTCAAATATGTCGTCCTTGAGGAAATCATCGAAGTTGTAACCATTATGCATGGGTTGGGGATCGAACGGTGGTGGGTGGTGGTGGTAGTGGTAGCGCGGCGCTGCGCCCGCGCAAGTAATAAATCCGAACACTAGTAGAGCAAACATGGCGGCTGGGAACTGCGGCGTGAACTGATGCAGATAGACTGAGCAGCGCAGTTTATAAACAATCGAGGTCATAGGTTATCCTTTATCTGTATACTGGGTTGAATAACAAACTGTCGTGGGCTTTTCGGATTACTGTCCGCTAAAATTGCGCCTTAGACTTAAATAGTAGAGTCTATTTTTGTTTGTCCGCGTGTTCGTCGAAACAAAGACATGTTCACTTTCGAGACGACCAGTCGTATTGGAGACGTGTAAATAAATTAATATTATTCCACACTAGCGATCCATCCCGGATTCCTCCGCGAATAGTCGGGCCGGATTGCCAGTTTAATGTTTTTTTTTTTATTTATATGTTTTGTTAGGAAAGTGTAGGCTACCTCGCGTCGTATTAACAACTCAATCTTTCGGTCCAAATTCCATGAAAATCCTAGACAGACAGAGATAATTTTTATAAAAAAAGGTCGTAAAATTATCACGATTATTTCGGAGTCACTTCATTTTTAATATACCTACTATTAACATAATACAATAATTTCAGCTACTGTTTGTAAATAGATTGACGTCATGGGGGAGTGTGGAACGGAGCATTTGTTTTCTAACAAATACATGATGACAAAAGAAAATTACTTTGCAGCTAATGGTAAGAAATTCCGAATACGATCGAAGCGCCTTTTCGGTATGTTATAAGTACAGAGCTAATACAGAGGAGCACACACAATACACAGCACAAGCTCTACGGTTATAAGATATATTAAATATATAATATAAATTCCCATGAAATGTTTTCTGCCTTTTTATTATTGTTTTTAGGTACTGAGTTTGTTTAAGAAGAATAATAAGATAAGGAATTAAAAGAACAGCAAGTACATATTACAATTCCTTAATTTAAGTAAATATATATATATTTACTTAAATTAAGGAATTATAACGCCAAAATTACAAACGCAACATTGTGTGTGTAACAGTAATCAATGATATATATATGCCTATGTTTTTTAGGTAAACTATGAGCTGTAGTGTATGACACCGGCACTAGACCATCAAAACCTCGCCAGAATCTTTTTTCTGAGTCAACTTTCGCTTAGGACAGAATTGGGCCAGTTCCCTTGAGCTTGATTGTTGTGATGACCGCTTCCGATTGTCGTACTCAGTTTCATCGCAAGTAACGACATGATTTGAAATTCCCACACCATTATGACGCAGCCCTAAACGTTTGTTTCTTAGTGTGCTTCACCTATGTTATGCTGTACATTATTCACGAGGATTTTTACTGTTCCAATTTGTTTTAAGTGAATTAAAATTGTTTCTCACTAACACCGAAACCTCCCACTAACACCAGTTTGGATGATAGCGACTTGTACGATCGCATTTAACTCGTAAACCAACAAGGGTCTCCGGCCGACCACGGGATTGATTCTGAAGATCGAAATTTCCTGTACGAATACTTTCGAACAGAGGCGTCCATCTTTTGCAGTGGCTCTCCATACACATCATAGATGTGATATTTACACACGCTATATTTCGGACGAAACACAATATCGGTGTAACAGTTATGTTGATGTCTATGGGCATCAATAGTCACTGCTACATCTGCTCGATTGCCCTCAAATTGGTACTATAAAAAACAATCATTATAATGATGTGTATCTAGTTAATTGATTATAAAGAACATATGCATATACAACTGCTGCTTTATTCATTTTGTAATTAAGAATAAAAATCCCGCTAGATTAAGTAGCCCGATAAAGATATAGAAACGGCATAAGGCTAGGGAGAAGAAGAAATTATGATACGCGTACGCAATTTATAGTATCGACCGTGTAGTCTCCAGAAGTCTCGAGCGGAACACCGCCGCTGACAGTTACACTAAATCCCGATATTGAGAACGATTTGCACACACCAAATGGTTTTAATGTAGCTTAATAAACTGTAATGTTTTCTTTCGTCTATGTCCTTATAATGCAATCCCAAGTTTTTAGTCTAAACGGTTATTTAGATATTGATTTTTAGTCATTTATCCTATGTTTGATAATGGTAAATAACAAAATAAAGAGAACAGTAAGTATGTCGCAATGATTCACCAGTTCATAGAACTAACCACAAAACTGCTTAATGCGCTGTAAACATTGTGATGTACCATGTTACTCAAGTTTATCTACTGTTAGTCACGGTAACAGAGTTCACTTGCTTAAGATAACACCAAACAGCATAGCACGATTAGTCGAGAACCATTTCTAGAAATTAACACGCGCTTACTACTTCAATAGTTTCATATCGATTCTATATGCAACTCCTATACGACATAATTTGACTTAATCTAAAGTACGAAAATAAACAGTCCCTTATCAACAAGGAGATGAATGTTTGTCTGAGTTAACACTTGACATAATATTTATGACATGTTATCGCCAATATGCGTAGCGTTGCGCCCGCAACAAATCCTAATACTATAGTACATTAAAAGAATTTAAAACACCAACAAATGTTTAGTCAACAGTTGGCCCATTGGAGGGGAAGAAGAAAGCAAGGCAACGCGTCGGCATATAAATAATGCGGATGTTCATTACAATTACTATACTATAAAAAAGTCAAGCACCATACCAGCCCAGTAACTGATTATGTGTTTTGCGACGTCTGGTAGTTATCACATATATATATTTTCATATTTTTATACTGTAAACGGGTCTTAATCGCGTACTTCCCTAATAGAAGTATTTACCTCGCCTCTCGACGTTTCGGTCGTAATGCAACAGCAGTGGTAACGAGTAGACTGATGTCCCATGGTGTTACCGTCTCGTGTCAGGGTGAGTTCTTCTACTACCCGTGCTTCATCTTCATTATTTTTATTCAAAACATTAAGGTCTAGACACACAAAGGGCACTAGTCTCTTAACAACAAAGAGCCTTCCGCGAGCTGGTTGTTTGGTGTCCCGTAGGTTTAATAGTGACAGTGAAACGGACGGGATCACCGGACAGCGCTCGCGCCGAGTAGGTACCATCAATCGATTGCGACTGCCAACTGCTCTGCGATTGCCAATCCGCTTGCTCGGCTTGGCAATTATAAGCACTAACCTCAATTGGACGACAGCAGTAGAATTCAGCCCCTAGTTGCCTACTAGTAGTAGTACTACTTGTAGTTCTACTAGTCCTGGCCACAGTAGCGGCCACGGCAACGGTGGAACAAGGGGTGCTAAGAATCTCCGTGCTACGGATCGTCAATACCGATTTGACCTGGCTACGTATAACGGACGAACGCTCAGACTAGATAACTACTTGGCTGAGCTGGAGGTGGAACTGGGAAAAATCCAATGGCATGTTCTAGGGCTATGTGAAGTCCGAAGACAAGGCTGTTCCACTTTAGGGAAGGAGACACTCCATCACAAGGCGGCGTGGTATTCCTCGCGAATAAATCCCTCGTAGGCAACATAGCCAAAATCTCTATTGTTCGGGTAGGGTGGCGTATCTCATACTTAAACTCAATAAGCGGTATAGTCTTAAAGTGATACAAGTATACGTACCAACCTCGACGCATTCCAATGACGACGTGGGACGACCCATGAGGATGTCTGAAAGGCCTTACATAACACCTGTAAGGCCCACTTTAATGTTGTTATGGGGGACTTTAATGCCAAGGACGTACTCCTAGTACGAAATGGTGTCGAATCGAGTCTGGGACCACATGGAGTCGGAAGTCTAAATCACAGGGGGCAAATACTGATAAACTTCCTGGAGAAGGAGGACCGCTTCTTAACGAATTCCAATTTTAAGAAGAAGCCTCATAGGAAGTGGCGTTGACAGAATCACGATACAGGGAACGAGATTGACTTTATTGTGATGGACCGAAACATATATTTAGGGATGTCTCCCTGATCAACAGGTATAAAACCGGAAATGATCACCGATTGGTTAGAGTCTCTTTGAATATAGGCATTCGACGCGAGCAAGTCCGATTTTTACAGTCGACACTCCGACCTAACTTCCGACTAGCCGTGGCAGGTTCCGAAAAATTCCAACAAGAATAAAAAAAACCGATTCGATGTCTCAGATATGTCTCAGTATAAACTGCATTTGAAATTGTCGAAGCTATGAGTGACGTGATTGATTGTATGCGGGACGTGGGTGAAGGATATTGTAGGAGTAAGTATATGAGCAGGAAAACTAAACTCTCGGGTGAGACGCTTGGACTTATGAGGGAACGCAGAGCACACGAAGACGTTACGTCTGCCGATGTCAAGCCTCTTACAAAGCGAATCTGCAAACTAATACGCAGAGACCTTTGCAGCCCAAGTACGCGGTTTACCAAAGTGATTGAGCAGAATGGATGGTCGAAGGTTTTGTAGAGGAGCTTGGAAGAAGTCATCTGACAAAGGTTAGTACTGGTTCTGGGGGTTACCGTTTCTTCTAAGCCTGGGATCCCTATATCCTAAACAATGATCCGCGTGCAAGCCACGTCGCCAGTAACACGACATTTGTCAGGTGATCTGTCGGATGTCAGCTTGAGTGAGATTAGTCTTGTTCTTGCGAAGCTTAAAGGGGGAAAAGCTTCGGGAATAAACGGAATTACAGTCGAGCTTCGTATAACAGGAGGCAAGAGAACTAACAAAGATGATTAATTGTGTCTTTCAGCGGGGCGTACCTCCCAATGGCTATGAAGTGACGTTTTTTTGTTTTTAAGTAGGGTAACAAATCACTTCTTCACAATTGCAGACCAATTTCACTTCTTGGCCATATTTACAAGTTATTCTCAAGAGTCTTGACGAATCGTCTCACCACAAAGCACGACGAATTCCAGTCATCGAAGCAGGCTGGGTTTCGCAGAGGATTTAGCACCATGGACCACATTCTCACCATAAGGCAAGTTGTACAAAAGACACATGAGTACAATCAGCCGCTGTGCCTTGCCTTTGTGGACTATGAAAAAGCTTTTGACTCTATCGAAACCTAGACTGTTCTGGAAACTTTATAATGATGTAAGGTCGATTGACGAAACATCGAAATACTGAGAGCATTGTATGACGCTGCTTTTATGTCCGTTCTGATTCCGGGATCGCATCGAGGAGTGCGACAGGAGGATGATATTTCCCCGAAACTGTTCAATAATGCTTTGGAGGACGTCTTCAAGACTTGAAACTGGGCAGAATGTGGCATAAATATTAACGGCGAGTACCTCTCACATCTTTTTTTCGCCGACGATATCGTTGGAGAGCTCGCAGGAAATATTGCACAGCCTAAATAAATCCTCCCGACATATTGGCCTTAGGATGAACTTGGACAAGACAAAGGTCATGATGTACGAACACGGTCTCCCTAGGCTAATCAACGTTGATGGTGCTGTTATCGAAATCGTTGACGAATACCTCGGGCAACTATTGTAATTAGGTAGATATAACTTCCAGAAGGAAGCCGATAGAAGGACTCAGTTGAGTTGGGCAGCATTCCGGAAGCTACGTCACATTCTAACGTCGCTTATACCGCAGAGCTTGAACGCAAAAGTATTCAAGCAATGCGTTTTCCCCGTGATGACAGACTGACTGGGCGAAACATGGCCTTTTAATTTAGGACTTTAGAAAGTATGCGATAGCTCTACGGGCTACTGAGCGTGGCATGTTGGATGTTTCTCTGTCCGACAGAATTCGTAACGAAGTCTAAGAATAAAGTATCCGATATCACGCGATGAATAGGCTCGTTAAAGTGGCAATGAACTGGTCTAACCGTTTCCACAAATCTCGCGATCTTAGACGGTGGCATGTAGACGGTCTTTGTGGAAAAACGTCCCGGCACTGCACCGACCTTAACCCATTTACAGTGTAAAAATAACAATAGAAATTAAGAAGGCTTAAAAAAACTTGAATATATTTTCACCTACATCATCGCCTCACGTGTCCTATACTTAGTCTGGTCATAAATACTGTTCCATTAAAAATAAAAAATATTACATTTGAATTAGGAATCTGTTGTTTTTATACGATTGTTCATTATGTTTTCTAATTTTGGCGCCAATACATTGTACAATATTTTGCGATATTAAAATAGAGTGGGGTGATAAAGATAACACAATCGCTGTTAAAACATTACACAAAGTAGGTAGTAGTTAGGTGCAGTTTTTAAAAGTCTCCATACACTTGGTATTAGTCAAGCGTTTGTGTACCGGGCTATTAATAAGGTTTACGTGCAAAAATATTTAAAAAATCATATTCCTGGTACGTCCCTTTCGTGATGTCTTTGTGCCCCTTTTCTAATATAAGCTAAAAGCACTACAACATCTACGAAACAAATAAAACTTTACTGGATGTTTGCTCTAACAATGTAAAAATAATTTTAATCAAATAAACTATTGATTCACAACATTTGTCAAATCGTTTCACTAAAATAGTAGTGTCACGGGTGGACTCGTGTCCATGGTTGCTGTAAAGCTTCGGAAATAATTAATAAACCGCGATAAAATCCGTAAAAGTGGTTTTATTGTAATGTCTAACATTCTCGTAAACTTAAGACATCAACACAATAAAAACAACTCGTATATTAAAGGCTTGAATATATTTCCGTAAACAAACAAAATTGTGTTGTAAATATTTCCTGTTGAAGGAGTTTTTCTGAAGTCCATCTGATTTAGTATTCTTGTAATCTGTAAATATAAGCCAAATAGATATTAAAGCTTGCATCGTTAAGTTACTTCTTTTACGTAATGGTAACAATTTCGGGTCGAGTCTCTTGGTGTATAGCTAAAAAAATCATATTAAACAATATTACAAATACGACAATTTGTATGTATGTTTCTTACCTTTTCCCGCAGAAACTTCTAATATAGATTAAAATTTGGCACAATTAAGAATGTCCTTAATTGCACCAAATTTATATCTCTCTGTTCTGAACATCTGAACTAAAATATAAATACTCTCTACTAAAAAAAATCGCCTGGAATATATTTAAAGCTCAGAGTGGCATTTCTAACGGGCGGGACAGGTAGCAGATTGAATGTGAACAGAACAATTTATACTGTCTTAAACTAAGTTTGAACCGACATGTTTGATATTAGTTCGTGATCCTTCACTTATAAAGTTTAAATATGATCCAAATTTCCTCATATTTTAAGTTCATGAAATCGCTCGGAATTTAGCATACCTACTTTGTCCCGACTCTTCGCTCTTACTCAGCCACCATTGGCGATAGACTTTGGGCCAAATTCTTCTAAAGTTTACCTGGCATCTACCCAAATTAAGTAGCTTACCAATTTATCTTTCTTCCCCTTTTAGTTTTTACGTTTCTTTTAAGAAGCTTCGCTACGTAATTGTGTCGGCTCTTTTTATTGGTCCAGAACGTAAACCGAAGGCTAGGCCATCGACCTCCACGCGGGTAGTGAGAGTACGGTGGTCCATTTGTGAATGGCAAAAAAATGGCGACGCATCACCATAACCTCTCATTATGTAGATATTTATGAGCAGTCCCTTAAACAATCAACTTAGCAGTTCAAGTATATTACCTTTTAAAATGATCGCAACCCAGTTTCTCTGCCTCAGCGCTCTTCTTGTACTCGCACTGTGTCTCCGAGAAGCCGAGCATTTCAGCGATCAGGTTGACTTCTTTGTACGACGGACGACTCCGAAGAACCTGAAAGTTAGTAGATGGTAGGGAAGTATTTTAGTTTGATCGACATCACATTAATTAGACGATCCGATATCGGGGAAAAAGTGAGTGAAATGTCATGTAATATATACCACCGACATGTGATGTTGGAGCCAACGATATATCGGTATCAGTTGTGGTCTGAGATAATGAGAATATCAGAGGTGCCTCTATATTTCACATATTTAATTTCCCCGATATAAGTACCCACACAGGTACCCAAAACGTAACACAAATCTGATAGAGTACATTGAATACTAGGTGACTTTGAACAATTTATATATATTTATATATAAAAACCTCATATCATGGTGTTCGTCTGCGAAGCACACTAACTACTGAGCTGACTCTTATGCATGCCTGTAATTTCGAACAACTTTTTTTTCATTTATAACATCACAGCAAGGCATGTTCAGCTAGTACATATTTTACTGGCCGTTTCCCGTGGCTTCGTCCACGCGGACTTCACACAAAACCACGTGCAAAACTTAAGTATTTTCATAGCCTGTGTTATTCTGGTACATATGCTAAACATTGCCAAGCCATCAAAAACCGTTCGAGTGCTTTGACGTCATTCAGTAACAAACATCCACACATCCATACAAACATTCGCATTTATGACATTAGTAAGATAATAGGCGATATTAAATTAATCTATTAACTTAGGATAAATCATAGCTATATGTTCTTATAAGGTTTTTCTATTTTTTTTTTCTCTTTCTACCTTTTTACTTGTAATTTAATTTCAATAGGCTAAAATATAATTGGATCCAAAACTGTTTTATAAAATATCCGTAACCGCATTTGTATCCGGATCCGAAACTATATACAAATGCTTCTTATTTGTCCACTTCATAGAAAGGGAACGCCTCCAGCTTATTATTGTAGAAACATTAAACGAGATCTATAGAAAAGGAAATAAAAATACTCTTTTAAATTATCGGTAGATATAAATGTACCGATTAACTAACAACGAGCCTTCATATTTTACGTATGTATGTTTGAATGTGTTACGTCGATTTAAGTTTGCGCTGTAATTTATTAGTGTGTCAACATTTGTGTTATAGGGATGTCGTTTGTAAGCGTGTTTATACTAAGAGGTAGTGCCGTGCTGTATATCAGCGGAATTGGGCTGGCACGGCCGTGGTACCTCACGCTCACACGATAACTCTATCGTGTGAGTGTGCCGGTGGCCAATAGAGGAAAGAAGAACAACGTATTTGCATAATATTAATGCCGATGTTTATGTGCGTTAGTACTAAAGGAACCTCGGATTTCACGTTTGTCCCCCTATAATATATAATAAAAATTATGTGTTAGCGCTGTTCTTTATTAGTACGTATAGCGCTTTTGTATATTATATTGTGTGTCCACATTTGTATTAGTGCTGTTCTTAATTGTGTGTCTATTTTTTTATTAGCGCTGTTCTTAATTTTTTTATTGTGTATCTACATTTGTATTAGTGTTGCTATTTACTAGTGTGTCTACATTTGTATTAGCGTTATTCTTTATAATAATGTGTTAATACTTTTTGGAATAAATTTAAAAACACATTCAGTTGCCTTTACCGCTGACTATCTACTGCTGACATCCTTATTCGTAATTACCTCAGTAGCCACGGCAACTTTCTCTTCGGGGGTGGGCATATTCCAGTAGATCATGCCGACGATGGTCTCGTCGCGCAGGTAGAACAGAAGACCGCGCCTGTAGCGGTTCCTGTACTCCTCCGACCTGTTTCCAACACGTACAGTCAGCATCAATATTGGCTCAACACGTCATGATTATCGAAACACATCACAACAAGTTAAAACTTTGGTTTGCTTGGAAACTTGTGACCTCATGAAGCGGTTGTAACACTATGTTTATTAATCAAACTGGCTTTATGCTGTCAAAATCCGCTCCATAGGAAACCGTACCATTGGGTTTACGCATTGATCATTTAATACAGCCTAAGTTACGCAAACAAATCGTCTAACAAAATTACCTGCCTCTTTTGGTGGGGGGTTGGTGGTACATGTAAGTAAATCACACATTTACAAAAGTATGTTGCTACATATGCACAATAGTTCATCTACAGCACACTAGTAAGGTTCACACTAGAACAATTGCTTAATTACACTCATTAGTACACTGAAGTGCAAAGGGATGTAAGACCAAAAGAAATATCGACACCTAATATATCATCATTCATCACGTCATATTTTTGAATAATATGTATGTTCATATATTTTTTTTACGTATATGTATATTCATTTATATAGCTTATGCTTCCTGCGACCGAAGTGAAGAATCAAACTATCTCTTTGTCCACTGCTTTGACAAAAGCTGTAACTCTGTATAAAAAAAAACTAAAAACATGCACTAAATGTGCACATCATACTAATTATATAAGAATTATGTCGGCGCTTCCAAAAATAATTGGACACTCAATGGCCGATCATCATTTGGACGGAAGGAATCGTTTGGAGGGGAGACGTCTTCCCTGTTAACTACAGAGCACGGTGTGGTGTTTCTGTTTAAAGGCGGGTTGAGATCGGAATCCCACCAATGGGACCGTCGGCTTGCGTCCGTTTAGTACTAACTGTCTTCTCTGTAATTAGAATCGAATAAAGTGTAATGAGATTTTTAGAAGTACGTTTGTGTTAATGCCTGAGAACAGCGGTACTAGTGACAGGCGTGGGCAGTAAGCTCGTCATCAGTGGGGCATCACAACCATATAATTCCTCGTTAAACCGAGCATGAAGGGATTAAAGAATGCTCGAGCTAGAGGGTAAATCGCCGATATTTGAGAAGAAATCGAGTCCAACTATATATATATATATATATAT